>CM076583.1:496397854-496612756 GCA_034641835.2 Pinus albicaulis
CCTTTTTGAGTTGCGGAATAAATACACATGGCAACCGCGACCGCGCCGCAGCTACCAGGAGTTGCGGAGCTACCAAGGTGGCGCGGAAGCACTCGATAGCTGGAGATAGAACAGAGACAAGTGCAGATGAAGGAAACACAGCAGAAGACAGAAAGTGGAACACGCAGATATCAGGAGAGAAGCTGAGAGAAGCCAAAGTGAAGACACAGAGGAGCCGATAGTCGCGAGAGCGGGTGAATAAATAACAGTCACCCGGCTGAAAAGGTTGTTGAATGTTGAAGGTTGTTGAGAATGTTGGATGCATGCTGAAGAAGTCGCGAGGCTCGAGACAGGGAAAGACGCACAGAGTAGCTGCGAAGGAATCATGCAGGTTCCTCCTATGGTTTCTTATCTTCTCTATTCTACCCTTCTGTTCTGAGATTCATCTGTATCAGCTTTGTGAGCTATCAGGAAGAGTGCCATGTAATCGTGTATTGGGCCAAGATATTAATACAAAGGAAGGTTGCTGTCTCAATAAGATGTTCATGTGCTTGTAATATGTTTATGCTGGTTTAAAATTTTATTTGCGAATGTCGGGCTTATTAATCGCGTCTTCTTTCCTAACTATATAAATTAGTACATATATTCGTTGTCTCGTTTTCTTATGATCCTCACTCCCCTTTTTTTGGTGCAGCACGCTAAGGTGGCGTGCTGCTCTCCAGAGCAAGGTGAAAATTCCGGCGTGTTCCTAGACTACACCGGACCCCTTTGTTGGCCACAACTCTCGAACCTGGGTCTTGTCCGCGAGACCTGACTTCTCGCCAACAAATGGTTCCGTTGCCGGGACCTGCATGTTCTGAGGGGATCTAGATCATGGTATCGAGGATTTTTGAAGGAGCGATGCGGCGATGGTGGGATGATCATCTTGACCAGTTCATTGCTCAGCAAGCAGAGCTGACCAAGAAAAAGGAGGCGGTGATCAAGGAGCTTGTTCTTTTCTCTGACTCAGCCAGTGATATGTACGAAATTTTCTGGGGAAGGTTCCCTACGGACCTTTACAATTGGTTGCGGAGGTTACGAGCGACGCTGCCCCAAGAAGGCTTGCGGAAGATAAACCGCAGGTGGGCGCACGAAGACCTGGTGGCACTGCATCGGGTAGATACTGAACTAACCCGCGCAGTGGATTTTTGGGTAAGGACCACGTTGGAAGGATACGCTGTGGAGTTTGCTGCTGAGTGCTACCAATCCTTCTCGAAGGCCGAGGTTGTTTTCCACTCAGGGTTGAGAGGGAAGCTGTTGAAGGAGATTCTGCTGTGGATCAAAGCCCTGATGGCGGACGAAGGGTTGATTGAATTCCACAAAACGAGTATGGAAGCGTAAACCACCCGTACTGGGGGAAGGGTTGAGGGGACCGATGCTGTGTAGACTATGAGAGTGGGGAGTGGGGAATGGATGCTAAGGCCGCATGCAAGTTGCGGGAGCTACGTGCACATCGGCGGGCACAGATCGCCGATAGGTGGCGAAGAAGGGTAATGAGAGATTTGAAGAGAAGAGAGATCGAGAGGAAAAATCAGAAGGAGGCGCCTCAGAAGACGAGAGTTATGGGTTTGGATACCCGGAAAGAAGACGGGACAGCAGTGGAAGTGCAGTGGGTGCATGGGAGCCTAGCGACGCGAGGAAGAGAGATCGTGACTAGCTAAGATAACGGAAAGATGCAGCCCGAAGAAAGTTCCGATGATGAATGGCACGGCGTGATGCAGCAGATGTTTCAAGATCAGACGGCACCCACCCCTCCAGGCAGCCTTACTTCTCACCTTCCGCACGGCCAGGATCCTGACCTTCCCCTGGTACTGTATCAACCTTTAAGTAATATTTTCATTCAGTTACAAGCTTTTAGTCGGTCATACAGTAGTGCATCAGTGTCAGTAACATCCGGTAACACCAGCGTTACTAGTAGTAGTATTCTTCCCAGTGGAACCGTTGCGCAACCAGGACCGGGAGGCTTTATCTTAGTTAATTCTCTGCAAGTACACATGGCTGGATCTTTCACCCGGTATCCAGAGTTCTCTGGCCGGGGCAATGACGACGTAGAACAACACTGGTATCTGTGTGAAGCCATCTGGAGGGCCCGCCAGACGCCAGATGCAGGAAAGTTAATAGAATTCCAAACCACGCTCAGAGAGAGGGCTCTGCGATGGTTTATCAAGTGGTCTGAGGCCCATCTTAACCCTGTAATTGCGGACGTGAAGCGGGATTTTGTCCGCGAATTCAAGCTTCCCCAGACAGACCAGCAGGGCCTGTCAGAGCTATGGGAAATTAAGCAGAAGGAAGGTGAGACCGCGTGGGAGTTGATGCGGCGATTCAAGGATACGATCGGGAAACTCAACTACCCGATCGATCCAAACCACCAGAGGGACTGGTTCATCAAGGCTCTGCTCCCCTTGACACGAACCCCTCTTACGCAGCAGAAGATTGATAATCTGCAGGACGCTTTGGAGCAGGCCATGAAGATTGAAGCCATGGCGAGCTACCCCCAGGAATATCGAGGAGGGGGGGGGGGTGGCCCCGCAAGACCCTTCTTTGGTAGGGTTGCAACACCAGATCGCCAGCTTGACCGAAAAGCTCAAGGAACTTCAGCCGGTGAGACCAGCGCGACCGAATGTTTGGTGAACACATTGCCTAGTCGAGGGCCACGTCGCAACCGAATGTCCTCGGTTGCGCGGCACAGGAGCAGGACCCTTGGTCACAGTAATCCAGGGGGGTCCACCACCAGGGGGTGGTGCGGGGATGAACCCGCAGGGAGTCTACCAGCCGCAACAGACCTTTGCGGGGTTCCCACTGCAACCGGGGTCCTCCACCACATAGTACTGTGAAATTTGCCAGACGATGGGGCATCCTCCTCGGATGTGCCCGATATTACAGAAGTACTCCACGGTCCCGAACAATGTATACTGCGAATTTTTTGTGTCCACGACTCACAATACTGAGCAGTGCAGGGCTCTCGACGCACTTGCGGACCGACTAGACCGTCCCTCCTACAGGGTGAACGAGGCTCCAAGAGGAAGAGGCGGAGGCATGCGGGGAGGCCGAACAGGCGGACGCGGTCCGGTAAAATGCTACAACTGTGACCAGGAGGGTCATGTGGCTCGAGAATGTCCCCTTCCGCGACGACCCTGGTGTTCCCAGTGCCGGGTCAACGCCCACGCTACAGAAGACTGTCCGGAGCTCATCAAGAAGTGGGAAGAACAGGCGAGGCATAGGGGGGCGAATCTGATAAACTCAGAACCGCACAGCGCCGTAACCCCCGACATGCAGAACGTCGTGATAGTAACGAGGGGCGGAAAGAAGACTGGCGAGGATGCCCACGAGAAGGAGCCAGCGCGAGTGGTTCGGCCGGTATCCCCGAAGAAGTTGATCAGACCCGAAGTCCAGAAGAAGTATTTCCAGGAGGCAGTTGAGGCATTCGCCCAGTTGCGGAACGAGGGAGGTCTGGAGGAGCCCATGCTGCCGAAATCTGGTGCGCAGAACGTCGCAGGTATTGTGGTCGAGGATTGGGTCCGGCTATTCCTCAGGATTGTTGATAACGCTACGCTGCGGCAGCAGCTCAAGCATGCTTTGGACGGAGCACTGCAGGGGCGCCCAGAACTCAGAGATCCAGTGGACGCTAGCCCTCAATACGTGCAACGTGTTAAGCGGAACAAGCAACGAACAGGCAAAGAATTCCGGCTTAACACGCAGGTCACAGGGTTTCAAATCAGCGACACCATGTTGGACTTGGGGTCCGACGTCAACATACTGCCACGAAAGACATGGGAGGCTCTTGGAAGGCCGCGGTTAGCCTACTCACCAATCCAACTCAGGATGGCGAATCAGTACTGCATTTTTCCAATCGGCCGGCTCGAGGGAGTCGAGGTCGACGTTGCGGGGGTGAAGACATACACCGATTTTGAAGTTATTGATATCATGGGCGACAAGGATCCCTATCCGGCCTTACTCGGCATTGATTGGGCTTTTGAGAATTACGCCATCATCGACCTCAAGAAGGAGTTGATGATCTTTGAGGATGGGGAGGTACGGGTCACCCAGCCTCTCGACCCGTATCAGGGCCCGCAATATACAGAAACAGTGGACAATCGGGAGGATGCTCAGATAATGGACCATCTCTATCAGATGACTGCAGGGAAGCGGGACGATTATATTAACCCGACCGCAACTGGCTCTGTCAGTTGGCGGAGTGTACAGAGCTCGGAGCTCGGATCCGAACTCGCTTGGGAAGACTGGCAGCAAGGGGGATATGAGACCACCACACGGAGATGTGCCTCCATCGCTCAGGTCTGGTGGGTAGGGACTGAGATCCGCGGATATCCCACATTGTCAAACATGCAAGCAGTCAATACTTTTATTGCCAAGGTGGAAGATCGGGTCCCAGCTGAAATCCAGATGGCCCTTTTGGACGTGGCCTTGCAGTCAACGTCGGCATGATGGTGGAAAAATCACCGCAACACTCTGTTGCGATGGGAGTGTGTGGTGGATGCTCTGCGGGCACGCTTTAAAGAGGATGAAGGACCCTCCAGTACGCTTAAGTATCATGGAAATGCAGACCCGCGACAGCATTTGCGGGCCTGCGAAGAACAGTGGCGGAGCTCACGGTACCCTGTGGAGCTGTGGGTCCACAGGTTTGTCCACTCCCTAGGCACCATTCCCCAGGCCTGGTACCTGGAGGAAGAGCGGAAACGGGAAACCCGCTCTTGGCAGGCAGTTGCGGACAAGTTAGTTTTGAGCTTCTCGTTCGAAGGGGAGACGGCGCAGGAGTCTCAGGCCCTACAGGCAATCAAGGAGGTCTTGTTTTTCTGCCAGCCTGAGCCTGATAAGGGCCCGGCTGGGTCACGACCTGAGGTCAGGCGCGAGTTGGTTTGTCACCGGATTGATGGCGACCCGGAGGACGATAGTTTGGAGGACCTCAGGCATCTCTATTTTGACGAAAAGGAAGGTGAGCGGAGAATCAGTGAAGAGCCGACGACTGAAGGGGTCCATTTACAACCGCTCAAGACAAAAAAAATGAACATTGGAACGGACGAGAAACCTAAGCTCGCAACGGTGGGAGATTACTGGGATGAGGAGACAACAAAAGAAATTTTCAGCCTCCTCCGGGAATACGAAGATTTTTTTCCGTCCTCAGTTGCGGACCTGAAGGGGATCAAGGGGGATCTGGGCGAAATGCGCATCACGTTGAAGCCGGGGGCCAGACCGGTGAAGCACCGACCCTACCGGTTGAATCCACGTATCAAAGAGAAGGTCAAGATGGAGATTGAAAAGATGTTGGCTGCAGGTCTCATCTTTCCAGTAGAAGAAGCGGAATGGGTGAGTCCCATTGTCATCCAGAACAAGAAGGACAAAGCAGAGATCAGGGTCTGTGTAGACTACCGGAGCTTGAATAATGCTTGTATCCACGACCCGTTTCCCACTCCCTTCAGCGATGAAGTTCTAGATCATGTCGCGGGAAACGAAACTTATTCCTTCACTGATGGGTTTTCGGGCTACCATCAGGTGCGCATCGCCGAGGAAGACAAAGCAAAGACAACATTCACCACTGAGTGGGGATCATTCGCATACCACGTTATGTCGTTTGGTCTGAAGAACGCACCGGCTGTGTTTTCCCGGATTGTCATTGCTGCTTTCCGGGAGTACATTCACAAGTTTTTGGAGGTCTACATGGATGACTGGACTGTCTACAGTCTGTTGAAGAAACACGCCTCTCTGTTGCAGGTTATGTTTGACCGGTGTCGCCAGCTGCAGATTTCCTTGAACTTGAAGAAATGTATTTTTGTAGTTCCATTCGGCACACTCTTGGGCCACGTGGTATGCAAGCAAGGGGTCTGCGTTGACCCTGCCAAGGTCGCGGTCATCGTCCACATGGAGGCCCCAGAGACCGTGAAGCAGTTGCGGGCACTGCTCGGGCACACAGGATACTACAGGCGGTTTATTCGCAACTACGCAAGGATTACGGCCCCTCTGGAGAAACTGTTGCGGAAGGAAAAATCATTTGAGTGGATGGCGGAGTGTAGGAAGGCACTTGACACCTTGAAGGAGAAGTTGGCGATGGCACCCATACTGGTTCATACCGACTGGGATAAGCAGTTCCATGTGCATATTGATGCGTCCGGAATTGCACTTGGAGCTGTATTGGCGCAACCCGGGGAAACGACAGTTGACCACCCCGTATACTTCGCCAGCTGATGGTTATCGAATGTGGAGAAGAACTACACCACGACCAAGCGGGAGGCATTGGCGATGGTGTACTCTCTCCAGAAGTTCCGCCACTATCTTCTGGGCGGCAAAATTACATTCTTCACAGACCATTCTGCATTGAAATATCTGGTGAATAAGCCTGTGTTGGAAGGAAGAATCTGTCGATGGCTGCTACTTTTTCAGGAGTTCACGTTTGAGGTGATTGTCAAGCCGGGCAGGTTGAATGTTGGTCCCGATCACTTATCCAGGTTGGAGACGGGAGAGAATGAAGGCTCGTTGGACGATCAGCTACCGGATGCTGACCTCTTCCGAGTTGAAGCAGTACCAGATTACCTGGCTGACATTGCCACGTATCTGACCATGGGACAGTGCCCTGAGGATTACACCCTGCTTCAGAAACGCCACCTGGTTGTCCGGGCGGCCAACTACCAATTGATCGCGGGGCAGCTGTACAAACTGGGGCTTGATGAGGTGTTGCGCAGGTGTGTTCTCGACCATGAACGGGAAGCAGTGATGTGGGAATGTCACAGTGGTGTTGCGGGAGGGCATGTGGGTGCAAAACCCACCGCCAGGAAGGTGCTCCAAGCTGGCCTATGGTGGCCGACGGTACACGTAGACTGTAAGGCCTATGTGAAGCGTTGCGATGTTTGCCAGCGGACGGGAAGGCCTTCGCACCGGGACGAGCTCCCGCTACACCCAGTGCATGTGTTGCGGCCGTTTGAGAAGTGGACTGTTGATTTCGTAGGTGCCATCGCACCAATCGCTCGACATTCCAAGGCCCGGTACATCATTACCGCAACGGATTACCTCACACGGTGGGCTGAGGTGGCAGCGGTACGCGACTGCTCGGCAGAGACCGCTGCCCGGTTCATTTTTTACCACATCATCAGCCGCTTTGGCTGCTCACGGAGCTTAACCAGCGATCAGGGTACACATTTCATTAATGCCACGGTAAAGTCACTACTGGACACATTTATGATTCAGCATCATAAAAGAAGCCCATACCACCCACAGGCCAATGGTACGGTGGAACCTTTCAACAAGATTCTTGAGAAGGGCTTGACTAAAATCTGCAATGCTCAGCGCGAAGATTGGGACGAGCGCCTCCCAGCGGCATTATGGGCCTACCGAACCACAATGAAACATTTGACCAACCAGACACCATTCCAGTTGGTGTACAGCCGGGAAGCTGTGATTCCCGCCGAGTTCACTATACCCAGTCTTTTGATCGCAACGTCCCTTCAATTCTCAGAAGAGGCGTCACTTCGGGAACGCCTCCAGGAGCTACAGGAGTTGGATGAGGCCCGATTCCTCGCGGAATTCCACTAGAAGGTTCAGAAGGCCAGGCAGAAAGCGTGGCACGACCGCCACATCAAAACCAAAGTCTTCCAAGTTGGCGGCAAAGTTCTCCTGTATGACAGTCGGTTCCAGAAGTTCCCAGGCAAGCTCCAGATGCACTGGTTGGGACCCTACTTTGTCATCGAGATCCGCAACTCAGGAGCCGTTCGGTTGGCACAGCTGGACGACACCGTTCTTCCCAGATGGGTGAATGGCGCACGCCTGAAACCCTACTAGGAGTAGGTACCTTTCACTTTTCATCAATAACTCTCGCATCCGAGAGAACCCGTAGAGTAGCTTAGTCGAATAAATCTCCCGCAACCGGGATGAGCATAGAGAGTCTTTTCCGTTCATAGGTAGTCTGTCAAATAATTGGTCAGTTGCGGGTACCTCATCACAACCGACTGTGGTCGGGGCGGACCAGTCCAGCGTGTCGTCGTGCCAGTCCAGTGTGTTGTTCGCGTAGGATCCATCTCCATGCCAGTGTTAGTCCAGGTCATTTCCGTCAGTCCTTTTGTCAGTCCGTAGGATCGCTCCGATTTTCTTCATAAATTCCCATAAGTAGACAGTAATTGTACCGTAATCATTTGCCATCACCCGCAGTTCCCTCAGCCATCATGTCCGCCCATATTCCCATGACGCCGTCAGCAACTGTCAGATTACATACAAGCACACGATTGATCGCACGATTATCGCAGCCGCTAAGGATAGCAAGAATTAATTGCCGTTATGGAGTCTCATCAGCTCCGCTCATGCCAGCGGATGACATAATTTGCATGAAGGCTACCAGACCGAGAATGACGGACCAGTTCAACTTGGAAGTTGCAGCAACTCCAGAGCAATTACAGCCTTCAAACGCACCGCACTCAGAAGGAAAATCCAGAAGAATCCTCCAAGTCTACCAGCGCCGCACCAAGATGCCGAGAGCTCTCATCTCTGTCCCCGAACCAGTACTGGACAGCCGAATTCACCGCGTAGAGTCGCTCGTTGGCAAGTATGACAATGCAGCATGTATGGACGCCAACCTGTCCGACCCTGCGAAAATCCCCCACCTCCATTGGCAGACTTACATGGAGCACCATTATACTCCAGGCAGCAGCTCTAGCAGTCGGATGCGACCAGAATTTAGGGGCTTACAGCAGTCGTCCTTGATGAATTTGAGGACTCTTCCAGTTTTTGGCACCACGAGACCGGCCCTGCAATGCACCCGGTTCCTCGTCAGTCGGATACAGAACGGGTCCCTATGGCTCAACGAAGAAATTCCAATCCACGCCGAAGACATTCATCGGCTTACAGGGCTATCTCTAAACGGTGCAGATGTCTCCGCTGCTGGCCAGACATCCTCCAAGCGCGCCCAAAATTCGGGTGACTCCAACCTGTACACCAAGTATGGCACTCGCCGGGGTGGCAAAGGTGCCAAAATTGACTTGATCAACAAACCAGAAATCCGGTTCGCTTGCTACCTGATCGCTAGCAAGACAATGCACCACTACACGAAGCGAGAATGCACCCTGGACACAATTTCCATTGCAGAGCACTACACCTGGGGCGCCAAGTTGAATTGGTGCTCTTTCGTGCTGAAGGAACTCTTCGCGGCCTGTGAAGAAAACTACAAGCGCACCACCAGCTTCATTTACGGCTACTTGATTCTAGATTTCGCCATGTGGAAATGGCACCTTCCTCCTGTCTGGTTCCCGGTGGAGACGACCGCAAGCCAGCCTCTTGCGATGAAATACACCCCCTGGCAGGTGTCCATGGATCCCAACACCAAACAGGTGAACGCGGAGGCGTTTCGGGCGTGGTACGGGATGATGACAGATGTGGTGACCAACCAGCAACGGGTGCCCAGGCACTTGTTGGACGAGTACAGTGAGCAGGTGTGGTTTGGGGTCAGCCACAGGCACACCTTCCTCCGGCCAACTTGCGTGCCGGACACCACCTTTCACATGGCGCCACTCCGGTTCCAGCTGAATGATGACACCTTTCACCGTGAGGTCTCTGCGTGGTCGGGGGTCGTCAAGCACGTCCGCGACGGGATCACCCGCTACAACTTTGATCGGATGCTGCCGGCACAGCGGCCTGCCGCGACCGCTGCAGCGGGGTCCTCACAGGTTGCGGCGGACCCTCCACAAGATGCAGCTGAGACCACACCGCACCTGCCTGAATCACTGGTCCCGATCGTCGAGCACCTCAATGACCAGGTACGACGACTTAACGTGGCCACCCAAGTTGCTTCAAGTGGTGCCCCTATATTTCCCTCTTTTGCTGAATTTCATATTAGTCGGTCTCGTGTTCCCTCCAACACCGCCCCCCTCATTTCTCCCATTCCCACTAACCTGTTCACTTCTGCCACCCCCCTCATCACACCAATGGGTAAACCGGGCCCCGAACCCGATTCCTTAGACCCACCTCCATCCAAGAGGGCCCGCATTGCTATCACAGATCCAGTGGTGGATCTTACGGACAATGATCCACCAGCCACTCCGCCCACAACAACTTTGATTTCGGAGGAACCTCTGATCGATCCGGCAGAGTTCCTCAACCTTCGCCTCCCTCCCACTTCTTTCACTCCATCCACCGCTCCCACCGGCCGACCACCTGCCACCTCCCCCAATCCATCCAACTCATCAACCACTGTGTCAGATTCGTTGATCCGGGAACTTTTCGGAGGTGACCACGGGGTGGAAGTCACCTCTGGTACTGCAGCTGTGGTACCACCGGTTGACCCCGTGGCCACGGCCCAGGACCCTCATGCTACTATATCTACCAGGTTCACGAATGGGGGGGCTGATTCGGCTGCCCCTCCCCCAGAGCAGACCACGCAGCAAGACCGACCGGAGTCCGAGATGGCCACTTCAGTGCAGCAGCAGACGCCGGTCCATCCTCTAGAAACTTCTAGCCGACCAGCGGCCAGCAACCAACCTTCGCAGGAGAGGGTGCCGGAGCAGGGCACACCCAGCATGACCAATGCAGAACAATGGAGTCCAGCACAGCTGTACCTGCTCATTTAGCGGCGGTGCACCGAGCAGATTCACACAGAGCTACAGCGGCGGTGCACCGAGCAGTGGAATCAGATCACGGCGCTTACTGAACAGCGCAATCAGCTGCTGCGGGAGAAGACCAACCTCCAGGAGCAGGCCAACATTGCTATTCAGGCGCTCTCCAGCGTATGGCCCGCTGCAAGGGCTCACTATGCCCCACTTCCTGCCAGTATAGAGGAGGACAATATAGCACTACAGGCTCACCACCTCAGGGAAGTTTTCACTATTGTTTGCAGAGAGAACCAGGAACTCCAAGCGGCGTTAGCCACACGGCCTACCCTTCCAGATCCACCAAGTGTCCATTCAGAACAGGTAACTGCCAAGCAGACACAGGCAGTTAGTATGCACGCAACTCTCCATTCCACTGCAGCTTCGGCTTCCGCCCTTCTGCGCAGTTTGCAGGAGTGCTCACTCACGTTAACTATCAAGACACAGCCTATCGCTGCCCAGCTGCAACAAATCTCCTGCGACATTCAGGCGACCACGGACCCAGCAAGGTTAGATCAGCTCTACGCCCAGTCGGACGAGCTGGAACTTCACATGCAACAGACTGAGGCCGAATCGGCAGCGGCCAAACACGTCATCCGGGAGATTCGTCCGCCCCTTCGCGCCAATGCTGATTCCATGCAACAACTGGATGCCAAGGCCGAAGTCCAGCTTGCCACGCTGTTCGGGGCTGACACGACGATGATCGACGAAGCCGCCGCCACCCGGATCTCTCAAGAAGCCGACTTGCTTATGCAGGAATGGCAGCAAGCGGTGGCGGCCTTCACAGAGCTTAGAGATACAGCGCTCCACCGGGTCCCGGAGTTGGGGCCCTTGTTTGCACAACCAGATGGCGGAGCACAGCAGGAAAGGGCACAGGGTGAAGGCACAGCAGAGCAGAGTACGGGTGCCAGCGGGGCAATGGAAGTAGAAACTGTTATTTGTGATTGAATCGCGGACGAGTCAAGGAATTGTGGTCGGGGCCTGTTGGGGCCCTTGTTTTTGTTTAGTTTTGAAATCTTGGCCACGACATTTTGAGTTTTGACCCTTTTTGAGTTGCGGAATAAATACACATGGCAACCGCGACCGCGCTGCAACTACCAGGAGTTGCAGAGATACCAAGGCGGCGCGAAAGCACTCGATAGCTGGAGATAGAACAGAGACAAGTGCAGATGAAGGAAACACAGCAGAAAACAGAAAGTGGAACACGCAGACATCAGAAGAGAAGCTGAGAGAAGCCGAAGTGAAGATACAAAGGAGCCGATAGTCGCGAGAGTGGGTGAATAAATAACAGTCACCCGGCTGAAAAGGTTGTTGAATGTTGAGGTTGTTGGGAATGTTGGATGCATCTTTGAAGAATTCGCGAGGCTCGAGACGGAGAGAACGCCTGGTAGGCTACTTGAAGGAATCATGCGAGGTTCCTCCTATGGTTTCTTCTTCTCTATTCTACCCTTACGTGCAGAGATTCATGTTTGTATCAGATTTGTAGCTATCTATGGGAATGCCATGTAATCATGTGTTCTGCCCAGAGATTAATACAATGAGAGATTGCTGTCTCAATAAGATGTCCATGTGCTTATAATGTGTTCCTGCCGGTTTAAAATTTTATTTATGAATGTCTGAATGCTTATTAAGTGATCTTGCGCATATAACTTGTATATGAATGGATGCACCGTCTTTCTTTAGTTGCGGGTTTGTTCCTTGCCATTGATCTCATCCCCTTTTGCATGTGGTTGCGGCACGCCTCGGGTGAGACGCACTGCTCTCCAGAGCAGGGTGAAAATGCCGGCGTGTTCCTAGACTACACCGGACCCCTTTGTTGGCCACAACTCTCGAACCTGGGTCTTGTCCGCGAGACCTGACTTCTCGCCAACATGGATTCTTCCTTTCAAACTTTAAATTTAGTATATTATAGACATGAAATGGTTTATGAGATAAAAATAAATTCAAACAATTTGATAACAAAGAGGAAACTATGTCTAAAACTCATACCACATGGATCCCAAGAAAATAGCTGCAAATTTCTATTAATGTCCAAGCCAAACTGATATACAAAGATGTCTCTTGAAGTGCCAAAGCTCCAAGTGAATCCCACCTCAACAAATGACTGAGAAAATACATCAAATAGAATTCAAAACACTCTCCCTAGCCTCAGGGAGTCGAATCCATGAGAGGAGGAACTATTTCACCTACTCCAAAACAAGAATCTGAAGACTAGGAAAACTCAACAATTTGCCTCTAAAAGAGAGGAAACTGATTCATTTGATCTCCTAGTAGACTTATATGATGCATATACCCTAGATAAAAGTGAAAACATGATATTTAAATCCATCTTAACCATTCACATCAGTAATTTTCCCATTTACCCAATCAAAAAGTCAAAAATTCAAAAATGTTGAAAATAGTGAAAATTGCCAATTCCTTGGTAAACGAGCAGCGCCATGACAGAAACAATGACCTGTCTTGCAAACAACTTTTGGAGGCCTTCCCGATGTCCAAATGCACTCCATAATAGCTCATTGGAAATCTATCTAAGTCTAGTTTCCAGATATTCTTTCACTTTCCAAAATTGTATCCATATGCCCTGTCAAAAACCTGTTCTCCCAAGACTAGTAAACGCGCAGCACCAAGGCCAAAAATAGGGCAAAAACTTGATTTTTTGATGGTCTTTTGCCTCTTTAAGGGACTATTTCTACTCAAAATCTCTTGAAACTTGCTAAGGTTGATGTACTCAAATTATGAACATGAATATGTTGACCTTTTTCCATTTGTATGGCCCAAAAAAGAGCACAGTGCCAGTGGCGCTGCGCGTTTAGCACATTTTCTGCATGCTAAACTGTCCCAAAAATCAAAATTTGCACCAAGTGTGCCAAAATTGAAATTTTTCTTGTTGATCAAGGGTTAGAGGCCTAGAGGGACACCTCAGCTATAATATTGAGCTTCTCTTTCTCCTTTGACTCAGTCAAAGCCCGAATCTTTGCATGGGCACGTTTGAGCTTGGCCCTTGCAATCCTGTTTCTCATGGCATAATGCTTTGTCATATTCCTCTAAATATCAGTGTCCTTATTTTATTTCTCTAACAAGATCTATAGATGCAAATTGGCTCTCTCAAGCCAAGACTCTCTATCTTCGTCAATCTCTATGGCAAGCAGCTCACTTGGAGTAAGTTGCTCTGCCAATTCTACCTCTTTTTCCTTTCCTGGGCTAAAGCCCTCTTTAGTCCCATGGTCCTTAGTATCTGTCTAGGAAGTTGATCTTCCTCATCATCACTATCATCAAATAGGTCCAAGGTCTCATCCAGCAAAGCCTTGGTATTTCTGGCCTCTTTCTGAGCTCTGATTGCCCTCACCTCACTAATGATTTGCTTTGTCTTTAGTTGTTGATTCTCTAGCTCAAGAAAGTTAATCGTCCTTTTTTCTACCAATATTAGCTTGAAGCTCACTAATCTTGGCATCCTTTCCTATGATAAACATATTTTTTGATTCTGACCTCATCCTCATCATTAAGGTTAATCAACTGAAACTCCTGCTCAGTTTCATGTTTGTCCTCTTCCTCAATAGTGATAGGCTCTGTAGCTTTTTCCTTGACCTTATCTTCCTGTTTTGTTGATGAAGAAGGCATGTCCCCTTTCACATCAAGTGAACAAACACATGCATGTGGCCTCTCTAATATGTCAAAGTAAATGGTTCAATGTCAATCATTTTAGTGCCATCTGCCCCAATGTCCCTTTCATTGCTTGATGATCTGGTATTATGATATGATGGTGAAGGGTTGTGGAAAGGTGATGCGGAAGGATCAACATGAGGTGATTGGATGTGAGTGAGTGGTGATGTATGAGCAGCGGGATGTGACGGAGAAGTGGATACGGGAAGATGAGATGATGAAGGAACATCCTGCTCATGATGAATAGGTGCGGTAGTGAAAACCTAATTGGCAATGAATGCATCCCATGGAATGTTTTTCTGCTGGAGCTAATGCATGACCACCATATGGATGAGCGAATGATGAAATAGGCTCTACATTTACTTATTGTAATCCCTCTTTTTCACAATGTAGGCCATCTTGTCAATGCTACGGAAAATATAGAATGGTATGTGCAGCATTCTTACTCTAGTGAAATGCATAAGAAGATGGATATGGTATGAGTAGATGCGGGAAAACCTTCCCTCACAAGTGAACTACTTCATTATTATCCTCATCATGGGCACATACCAGTCAAGGAGATGAGAAAAAGGGAAAATGGACTTGTTGTGATCTTTATACCTAGGTTTAAGGTATGGTTCAAAATAACTCATGTCCAAGTTTGCTTGTTTAAACCACCTCTCTCCCACACTAGGTATCCTTGTAGCAACTGCAATGGAATTTGTGGACATCTTAAATGTAACTCCGAAAATATTGACCTGCTTGTCATGTAGATTGATGATGAATAGTATTGTGAACTCCAGGTGATTTTGGACTTGCTGCACTCTCTCACAAAACTCAAAGCAGCCCACATGCTTAAAGCAAGAAACAGTAAGAGGAGAGGCCATGAGTTCCCTTGTGGTGATGGGTTAAAATCTATTTATTTTCCATCCCTTGTGATCATTTCTCCTTGGCATTTGTGCCTCACCAACAATTCCACTATCCTCTTCTTCTGACATCTTTAAACTCTGTTTTGTGAAAACCCTAGGGTGCAAGTGAAATGAATGAGGGGAAGGGGATTAGATGACTAGCTTGAAAGATGAAGGGAATGAGTGTGAGTGAAGGGAATGAATGAAAGGGAATGTGTGTAGGGACAAACTAGATGAATTGAAACCCTATATCAATGTAATTACCCTTTCTGTGACTGATATTTCTCTTAAGAGGATGAAACAAGGGTAAAACAGTGGTCACAAGCTTGTAATTAGGGTTTTCTTAGCGTTACATAAAAAAAGGAAGACCAAATATCTTAAAAAACAAGGTAAAAATCTCTACTTACTGCTTTGAAGACTATTTCGAAGACTTTGGAAAAATTTGGAGAAGATTAGAACTTGTTTGGGTTCATAGATCAGTCCACAACCTTCTCTAGCTAGGCATGCAGCGCCACTAGCAAGCACACAGCGCCAAGCTCCAGATGCGCAGCGCGAGTGTAAATTTCGTTGAAAATTCCGGGCAAGGGGGCAGCACCAAGTTCTAGGCGCGCAGCGCCTGTGTAAATGCGCAGCGCCAAGGAACTTGACCCAAATTCGCTCAAAAATTCACAAACTTCTTATTTTCTGACTGCTTCTTACACTTTGAAAGGCAACAATGACTCATTTGAAATGTAAAATGGGCTTTTATTAGCATGTGGAATTTGATTTAATTTGAATCACTGATACTCTTTGACACTTTTTTCTTGCAGGTTGTTGAATTCATGGAGTTGGCTTTTATTTTTCTCACTGAGGCTTGACATAATTTCTTTGACAGCTTTGGGATTTAATTATTACATATAGTAGCATAAAATTACATTTGAACAAACAAAAATAAATTACATAAGTGACTTTTTATCAAAATGACATTTTGATAAAAAGTCCTTAAACTGAAAATACAATCTCTAAAACATAATGAAACCATCATGATGATTGTGTTTCAATCCCTCTCATATGTGTGCTGACCTCATCGGAATGGAGGAGTGACCTTAATAAATGCAAAACCCTAATGACCTAGTGAAACTGCTTTTTTGACCTGATTTCGAATGAGATTTTGACTTAAATATTTTCAAGTGAAAATAGAGCATTTTCATAGGTTATTATGCTCAAAGGGATATGGGAATGAGTCAAAAATATGAATCTTGGAGGGAGAAAAAATTTATTTGACAATGACAACCACCAACGGAGCAAATTTATTTCATGACCTAACTGAATGATAAAAAAAATTATTCGGTATGAGACACCTAAGATGAACATGAAAATGTGTTTTGATCCCTGGTGAAAGTATACCAATACTGACACTAACATTGGCCTTATTGGGGATGGAAGCTCCTTGGAGGTGTCAAGAACACCGTAGACCAAGTTCCTAACCATTGGGTAAATACGGTCAAACAATACAAAAGACTGCAGATTACTTAAAATGACTCAAAAACCATTTAAAATGACTTAATAACTGACTTTGAAACTAACTCAAAACTGACTCTAAAACTCTTAAAACAACAGAAAATCAGCAAGCTTTATAGCCTTCACTTCGAGCCCCAAGATTAGATGACCTTCTGCCTCAAACATTGCAGGAAATATAAACCAGTATTTACAATGACAGTGAAACGTTCTCTCAGAAGTTGCATCAGAAATAATAATGTTTCAAGAGCTTACCATTGACTGGTCCTCCTGAACATTCATCTCCATTCATTTCTTTCAGCAAATAGGCATTCTTTCCTCGATAAGCCAAAATCTTGTAGGATCCCTTCCAAAGGTTTTCAAACTTTGCATGCTTACCTTTATCTTCATTTCTTGTATCCCATCTCAGCACTACATCGTCTACCTGAAATTTATTTTCTTTGGTCTTTCGATCATAAATCTTCTTAATTCTCTCTTGAAGCTTAGAAGAAATCTGAGAAACTGCCTCTCTAGTTTGCTGAAGATGAATCATTTGATTGGTTCGTCGTTGCATATCATCTTCTTCACTATCTGCCTCCTGCAATAATCTCATAACCAGAACTGCAAGTGATGTAGGAAACACTGTATCTGTACCATAAACTAGTTCAAAGGTGACATACCTATTGACTTCTTTCTGCTCACTCGGTCTTCCCACAAAGCATTGGTAAGCTTTCGGTGCCAATTTTTCTTGTTCTCCTCCAACATTTTTTTAATGATATTCACCAAAGATTTATTAGAGGACTCATCTAGTCCATTGCCCGATGGATAATATGTTTTGGAATGGCCCATTATGATATTGTACTTATAAAAAAATTCAATCATATTCTTTGACTTAAATTTTGCAGCATTATCTATAATAATCTTGTGAGGACAACCAAAACGAGACAAAATATTGGATTCTAAGAATTGAATGATTACCGTCTCCGTATCTTGCCTTGTAGGAATAGGCTCGATCCACTTAGTGAAGTAGTCGGTGGTTGTTAGGATCCATCTATGTTGTGTCGATGATGTGGGATGAATTTCCCCAACAAAATCAAGTCCCCACTGTTGAAAAGGATCATTTACTACAATAGGCTTCAGCGGAAGAGGAAGGAGCTTCCTTTTTCCCTGAAAAACCTGACATTCATGACAATTTGTGACTGTTTTGTACAAATCAGAAAATAAAGTTGGCCAATAATACCCTACTCTCAACACTTTGTTAGCTGTTGTTTTCCAAAAAAAATGACCTCCACAATCTCCCCTATGAAATTCATCCATTACCAGCTTAGCTTCATCTTCAACCAGACAATTCAAAAGAACACCTCCTAGATCTTTCCAATAAAGGGCACTTCCTAGAATGCAGTATTTAGTCGATTTCAATTTCAAAGACCTACCCTGACTTTTTGACATTCCAGGAGGAGGACTTAAGTGCTGAAGAACATCTACTATATTATAATACCATGGTGAAGTAAGAAACATTTCAGATACCTATATTAAAGCGTCGTCTTCTTCATCATTTGATATTGCTGCAATCAGGTTTATGTCTAGGGCATGCAAATTGGATTCAGCCATCAGCTTAGCTAATCCCTATCCCTTGATTAGTTTGGTAGGCCTAATCTCAAGATCATATTAAAGCATAGCTGCTATCCACCTACCTCTCCGACCTTCAGAATTAGTCTGTGTGAGAATCTCTTTCACCGCTGCATTTAGAACATACGCAATAGTATGTGAATGGAGAATATAGGTCCGGAAATATTTCAGAGATTTGATTAGGGCTAAAGCTTGTTTCTTGATAATTTCATATCGAAGAGAAGCATCTCGAATGGCTCGACTAAAGAAAGCAATGGGTTGTTCAACCTGGTCTCTCTTCTGCATCAAAACTGCAGCCAAGGTATGCTTTGATGCAAATGAAAATATTATGAAATCAGCTGTATAATCTGGACTAATCAAAATAGGGGTTGTGCTTAAATCAAGCTTTACCAAGTTGAAATACTTCACAGCATTAGTGGTCCATTTTACATTGTTTCCCTTTTTCAACATATTAGTCATTTCTCTCAAATGCTCAGCTAAATTCGGAACAAATATGCGTGAAAAGTTCATCTTACCATTAAAATCCTGAATCTCTTTTTTGTTCCGTGGAAAGTCTCTCTTTTGAATGGCTTCGACTCTAGCTTGGATCAATGCGAATGCCATCTTTGGAAATTATATGACCAAGCAGTTTGCCTTTATCCATGGCAAAAAGACTCTTCTTCGGATTTAAAGAAATCCCAAACTCCCTGCATTTCTGAAAAATAATCCTCAAATGATACAAATGTTGATCGTCAGAACCAGAAAACACTGTCAAATCATCAAGATACACTACTAAGAAAACATGTTTTTCATTAGAAAAGGATATATCCATCGCCTGCTGAAAATTAGCCCCTACAGTCTTGATACGAATGGCATTTTAACATACTGAAAGGTTCCCCAAGGTGTTTTGAAAGCAATCTTACCTTGGTCTTCTTCATGTACCAAAATCTGATTATAACCTAAATATACGTCAAGTAGTGACATCTGTGATGCTCCAACTACCCTTTGCAAAACATGGTTCATCTTGGGAAGGGGGTAATTATCCTTTAAAGATACCTTATTCAAATTCCGGAAATCTATGCATAATATTATCTCTCTAGTATTTTTCCTTACCGGCAACAAATTTGAAATCCAATCAGAAAACCTAATTGGCACAATGATACCTTATTTGTATAGTCGTTTTACCTCTTTCTCGATGGATGGTAGCAATCTTGGGTTTATCCTCCTCAACTTCTACCTGAACGGTTTCTGATCCGACTTGATGGGAATAGTGTGCTGAATAATATTCTTATCATAAAATTTCAAATCTGCATAATCCCATGCAAAAATATCAGCAAATTCAGACAATAATTTGATATACTTATCTTTGGCCTCGAGAGACAATGTCTTAGACAACTTAACCATCTTGGGCTTGTCTGTTGTTCCAATGTTCACATCTTCCACATATTTTTCTGTAGGAGTCAATGTTGGCTTCCTGGCCACATCATCTTGATCGAACAAATCTTCTAAAGGTATCAGACCTCTAGGAATAACATTATCTTTCAGCGGCAAAACATTCATCTGATTGGCTTCTATGTCTTGATCATCAACATCGCATACATCATCAATAAAACCATCCTTAAACTTTCCTTCATTCTATAAGAAACTATTAATCTCTTTGTCATCCCAAAAAACTTACCAGTATCTCAGATTATCTGGGACACTAGGTCTATGTTTAACATGAATTTCAAATTTATTACTGGATTTCATTGGAATTTTAAGATTACTTGTTACTGTAGCAAGAGAATCTGTAATGATGTTCTGAGTTCTTGGAACTGTTGTTAATTTATACTCAGGGAACATTTTCAAGACATCTAAGACTGCATTTCTATAGGCTCTCATCTGCAGATGTTTTGCTTGATAGTCTCCTTTTACCTGTTTTATGACAAGCTCAGAATCACCATAAACAAAAATTATTTTTGCACCAAGTTTCTTCGGAATTTTAAGCCCTGTAATTAATGCTTCATACTCCTCTTCATTATTAGAACATTCAAAAGCCAACTTATACGAGCATTCTCTAACACTAGATGGAATTCCACCTGACTTACCAACTAGACTTCGGATCCAAATACCAATACCTGCACCTTCCTTACCTAGTGCACTGTCGAAATCCATGCTCCATAAGCCCGCTTCATCTTCTAAATGCTGAAACTCAACTTTTGGTTTTGTTTTACTCGGGCCAGCAACTTCATTTTTCTGTTCTGCACTAATTTGGTTTTTTTTCAGGAGGCCGCTCGGAGGAAGGTACCAATGAAGAAGGCACTACTTCTTTCTCTTTATCAAAATTTTCTCTAAAACTTTCTAAAACTTCTGGAACATCTTCTACTATTACTAACTGATTATTTACATCATTTAAATCACCATCATTGTACAAAATAAAGATTCCAAATCTGTATGTACATCTTGTATCGGATGATTGATAGGCTTCTCCTTACTAGTTATCATATATTTCATTTTCTTTTCCCGGTACAATTTCCTCAATTGCCTAAAAATAGGAATAGTAGCATAGGAAAAGTCTAATTGTAAAGTACCTTTTAGTTTGGCTGCCCATGATCTCGACAGTAGCATGCCGAAACGAGGTGGTATGTCAACCACCACCACATCCATCAAAACATCCTTAGCCAGGATTTGATCTAAAGAACCACTAAATCTTTAATGAGACCAATGCAGCGAACTCCACCAAAATCAAATTAGTACAAATAATGATAAGGTCTAGTGATATCCATGCACATTTTTTCCATAATATCCTTAGGCATCAGATTGTGAGAGGCCCCGAAATCAAGCATAACATTGTGAAGTATGTACTCATGCAGTCTTAGGCTCAAATAAAACAGAGGAACTTAACTTTCTCCTAATTTACCATCTATAGCTGGACTGAAAATGAGCTCAGGGTGGTCATCTTCAACATTAACCATATCGGACAAAGGATCAACTAGCAACATTTTAGACACTTGATATCTGTAATGACTACTCTTTACTAACTCTGTCAAAGGAATGGACACTTTCAATTTAGCTATTTCATTTTCTAAATTAAAAGTTGTGACTTTATCTACCTCTTTGACAGTAGTATCTCTTCTATCATTTTGATTCCTTGTCACAGTCTCCTTTTTCTGAGTGTCTTTCTCCTCAATCGTTGATCTTGTTGATGGCTGATTGCTATTACTATTTTGATCTACATGTTCTTTACCCTTTCTTTGATTATTAGGAAGATCATTCTTTGACTGCTCTTTCCTTTTCTGAATGGGATTGACAGGTACATCTCTGCTCCTTAGAGAATATTGTTTCTGCTATGCAGTCAAAGAATTCATATATCCACGTTGGTAATCATCTAATTCTATTTCCAAATCATCATTATTTTCCAAGATATAGTCTTCATCTTTTGGAGAATCCAGATTTTCAGTATACTTCTCATCTTCGGTCAAGTACATGGGTAACCCATCTGCTGCAAAGAAATTATTTGTTTCAACCACTGAATCTTCATCTTCCTCTTCTTCTACTCCTTGGACATAGTTCTAATGAAATGGGGTCCTGATCTATTGTTGTTGTGTTGTTTGGTCAGGTGATTTTTTCTCTCTTTGCTTGATTCTAAACTAAGGCTGTTGCTACCCTTTGAAATTTGGATTCCGGATCTGTGGTTCAGGTTTATCTGAGATGGATAGTTTGTCAACCATTCTCTCCATAGTTCGGAGTAATGAATCCATCTTTGCCTCAGAAGTAGAATTCTCCTCTTTGATAGTCACCCTCTTTTCTGATCTCATCCTTGCTCTCTTGGCCAGCAAATTCGATTCCACACTTACATCATTCTTCTACATGTCTACTAGAGTTGTAGGATCACGTTCACGCAACTGATATGCCATATTAGCATCAAATCCATCCGGGAATTTGACCAAAACCATACCCTCTGGTGGTTTCATATGTGCAGGAAGAGCATTGTACATTGCATTAAATCTCATACAATAATCTTGAACAGACTCACCACCATTCCTTTTCATGTTCTCGTATTCGGATAAGATTTTAAGAGGATTCTTCTTTTGTTCCCATATTTATACAAACTGATTATGAAAAACTACTAGAGTGTCAATAGTGGCTGTTGGTAGAGCTCTGAACCATTTTCTTACTTCCCCTCCCAGGCTTTGTGCAAACAAAATCATCTTCACATCCTCTCTATCAATTTCATGAAGATCAAAGAATTCATTCATCTTATCTACGTGCTTTTGAGCTATTACAGACTGAGTTTAATCAAACAAAGGGATTTTGGTTTGGTAATATGTGGGCATTTGACCCGGATTCTAAGAGAGAACTAGGGGGCATATCTTGCAGCCATGACTGGAGGTGGAGGTGGAGGTGGAGGATTAACAATAGGAATAACAGGGATTTGGATGCCTGATGTAATCAAAGGAAGACTTGTCCCTGACTGAGTGGTGTGAACAACGAATAAGGAAGAAGAAGAAGGAATAGGGTTATTCTGAGTAACGGTAGATGAAGTGATGGAAGAAGAAGGTGAGATCTAAGGTCTACTTTCCAACCAAGTACTTACCTGTGAAGAGTAGTTTTGAAAATATTTAAGAGACTATAAAAATTCTGATTGAGACCTTGATTGAAACCCTAATTGAGAGTGTGAAAATAGATCTTCAGTAGGATTGTGGAAGGAAATGGAGCAATCAACAATTTTCTCGTCAATCCAACTCAAAGATTTACTTCAGAATAAAATTTTCTCAAAATTTATATCAAACTCAATATATTTCAAGTTTTCTAACCCTTCGGGAAATGAATGAGCTCTTGGGGATGGAACTTCCTTGTGATTGATTTCCAACTGAACTAGAAGTCTCAACAATAGTTTTAATTTCTCTTCCAATTTTCTGAGGATCACTAACAATAGTAGGAGGATTTGGATCAAGTTTGGATCTAGTATGTCTTCGGGAAGCCAGTATGTCCGATTTCAACACCAAATATGCACTTTACAAATTTTTCAATTGAGCCTTTGAATAAATTCTAAACTTATCATCCAAAAGTTTAAGAATTCCAATGAAAAATTATTTACGAGGGTTGATATGATATTACTCTTTTCTTCCCCAACGGATTCGCCAAAATTTTATCACTCGGATTGATCCTGAAGGCTGAGAAAGGCAATCCTGAAGTAACCTCAAACCAAAATTTGGACTTGGTATCTAGCCCTACCAAGTCAAAGAGGTATCTCTCAATAAAATCACAGCCAAGAGGGTTGGATGAAAAATATTTTAGGCTAGCTAAGGAGTACAGGAGGTTTTGATTTTGATTTTAGGGTTTGTTGGATCAAGAGGAGCCAAACAGCTAAGGCAAGGATATTAGGTCAAAATCTGTAGGGATTTCAATGGGAAAGGTAGGTAAAAGGTTTAGACATTCACATATGATTGTGTGAGATGAAAATACTGGTGAGGAGCTAGGGAAATAACGTGAAATGTATTTTCCCTAAACTGAAGAAAATGAACAGATTATACTAAATTCCCCAAAACATAGCATAAATACATATGGATTCTGCCTTTCAAACTTGAAATTTAGTATATTATAGACATAAAATGGTTTATGAGATAACAATACATTCAAACAAATTTATAACAAAAAGGAAACTATGTCAAAAACTCATACCACATGGATCCCAAGAAAATAGCTGCAAATTTCTGTTAATGTCCAAGCCAAACTGATATACAAAGATGTCTCTTAATGTGCCAAAGCTCCAAGTGAGTCCAACCTCAAAAAATGACTGAGAAAATAAATAAAATAGATTTCAAACCACTCTCCCTAGCCTCAGGGATTCGAATCCATGAGAGGAGGAACTGTTTCACCTACTCCCAAACAAGAATCTGAAGACTAGGAAAACTCAACAATTTGCCTCCAAAAGAGAGGAAACTGATTCATTTGACCTCCTAGTAGACTTATCTGATGAATATACCCTAGATAAAAGTGAAAACATGATATTTATATCCATATTAACCATTTACATCAGTAATTTACCCATTTACCCAATCAAAAAGTCAAAAATGTTGAAAACAGTGAAAATTTCCAATTCCTTGGTAAATGCGCAGTGCTATGACAGAAAAAATGACGTGTCTTGCAGCCAACATTTGGAGGCCTTCCCGATATCCAAATGAGATCCATGATAGCTCATTGGAAATATCTATGAGTATAGTTTCTAGATATGCTTTCATTTTACAAAATGGTGTCCATCTTCCCTACCAAAAATATGTTCTCGCAAGACTGGTAAACGCGCAGTGCCAAGGCCAAAAATAGGGCAAAAACATGATTTTTTTTTATGGTTTTTTGCCTCTTTGAGGGACCAATTCTGCTCCAAATATCCTGAAACTTGCTGAGGTTGATGTAATCATCATTACGAACATATGTTGACCTTTTTCCATTTTTATGGCCCAAAAAAGAGCGTAGTGCCAGTGGTGCTGCACGTTTAGCACATTTTCTGCGTGCTAAACTGTCCCAAAAATCAAAATTTGCACCAAGTGTGCCAAAATTAGAATTTTTCTTGCTGATCAAGTGTTAGAGGCCTGGAGGGACACCTCAGCAATAATATTGAGCTTCTCTTTCTCCGTTGACTCGGTCAAATCCCGAATCTTTGCATGGGCACGTTTGAGCTTGGCCCTTGCAATCTTGTTTCTCATGTCATAATGCTTTGCCATCTTCCTCTGAATATAAGTGTCCTTATTTTATTTCTCTAACAGGATCTCTAGATGTAAATTATCTCTCTCAAGCCAAGACTCTTTGTCTCTATAAACCTCTATGGCAAGCAACTCACTTGGAGTAAGTTGCTCTGCCAATTTTGCCTCTTTTTGCCTTTCCGAGGCTAAAGCCCTCTTTAGTCCCATGGTCCTCGGTCTCTGTCTACAAAGCTGATCTTCCTCATCATCACTGTCATCAAATATTCCCAAGGTCTCATCCAGCAAAGCCTTGTCCTTTTCAGCCTCTTTTTGAGCTCTGATTTCCCTGACCTTACTAATGATCTGCTTTGTCTTTAGCTGTTGATTCTCTAGCTCAAAAAATTTAATCACATTATTTTCTCTACCAAGATTAGTTTGAAGCTCACTAATCTTGGCATCCTTTCTCTGATCAATTAATTTTTGATTCTGACCTTATCCTCATCATCAAGGTCAATCAACTGGATCTCCTGCTTAGTTTCATGTTTGTCCTCTTCCTCAACAGTGATAGGCTCTATAGCCTTTTCCATGCCCTTCTCTACCTGTTTTGTTGATGAAGAAGGCATGGCCCCTTTCACATCAAGTGAAGCAAAACACATGCTTGTGGCCTCTCTGATATGTCAAAGGAAATGGCTCAATTTCAATCATTTTAGTTCCAGCTACCCCAATGTCCTTTTCATTGCTTGATGATCTGGTATCATGATATGATGGTGAAGGGTTGTGGAAAGGTGACGCAGAAGGATCAACATGAGGTGATTGGATGTGAGTGAGTGGTGATGTATGAGCAGCAGGATGTGATGGAGAAGTGGATACGGGAAGATGAGATGATGAAGGAACATCCTGCTCATGATGAATAGGTGTGGTAGTGAAAACCTCATTGGCAATGAATGCATCCCATGGAATGTTTTTCTGCTGGAGTTGATGCATGACCGCCATCTTGATGAGTGAATGATGAAATAGGCTATGCATTTGCTGATTGTAATCCCTCTTTTGCATAATGTAGGCCATCTTGTCAATGCTATGGAAAATATAGTATGGTATGTGCAGCATTCTTACTCTAGTTAAATGCATAAGAAGATGGATATGGTATGAGTAGATGCAGGAAAACCTTCCCTCACAAGTGAAATACTTCATTATTATCCTCATCATGGGCACATACCGGTCAAGGAGATGAGAAAAAGGGAAAATGGACTTGTTGTGATCTTTATACCTAGGTTTAAGGTATGGTTCAAAATAACTCATGTCCAAGTTTGCTTGTTTAAACCACCTCTCTCCCACACTAGGTATCCCTGTAGCAGCTGCAATGGTATTTGTGGACATCTCAAATGTAACTCCGACAAGATTGACCTACTTGTCATGTAGATTGATGATGAATAGTCTTGTTAACTCCGGGTGATTTTGGACTTGTTGCACTCTCTCACAAAACTCAAAGCAGCCCACATGCTTAAAGCAAGAAACAGTGAGAGGAGAGGCCATGAGTTCCCTTGTGGTGATGGGTGCAAATATGTTTATTTTTCCTCCCTTGTGATCATTTCTCCTTGGCATTTGTGCCTCACCAACAATGCCGCTATCCTCTTCTTCTAACATCTTTAAACTATGTTTTGTGAAAACCCTAGGGTGCAAGTGAAATGAATGAGGGGAAGGGGATGAGATGAATAGCTTGAAATATGAAGGTAATGAGTGTGAGTGAAGGGAATGAATGAAAATGAATTTGTGTAGGGACAAACTAGATGAATGAAAACCCTAAATCAATGTAATTACCCTTTCTATGACTGATATTTTTCTTAGGAGGATGAAACAAGGGTAAAATAGTGATCACAAGCTTGTAATTGGGGTTTTCTTAGGGTTACACTTCAATTCATTTAAGGAAAACTAAATAGCTTAAAAATAAGGTAAAAATGTGTACTTACTTCTTTGAAGACTATTTGGAAGACTTTAGCAAAATTTGGAGAAGATTAGAACTTGTTTGGGTTCATAGATCAGTCCACACCCTTCTCTAGCTAGGCACGCAACGCCACTGGCAAGCGCGCAATGCCTTTGAAGGTGCGCAGCACCAGTGTAAATTGCATTGAAAATTTTGGGCAAGGGCGCAATGCCAAGTTCCAAGCGTGCAGCGCTGGTGCAAACGCATAGCGCTAAGGAACTTGACCCAAATTCGCTCAAAAATTCACAAATTTCTTCTTTGCTGAATGCTTCTTACACTTTGAAAGGCAACAATGACTTATTTGAAATGTAAAATGGGCTTTTATAAGCATGTTGGATTTGATTTAATTTGAAAAACCCACTTTCTAATGTTTTTGAAGTCTTCTTCCTTTTATCACTGATACTCTTTGACACTTTTTGCTTGCAGGCTGTTGAAGTCATGGAGTTGGCTTTTATTTTGCTCATAGAGGCTTGAAATAATAGCTATGACATATTTGGGATTTAATTATTACATATAGTAGCATAAAATTACATTTGAACAAATAAAAATAAATTACATAAGTAACTTTTTTATCAAATTGACATTTTGATAAAAAACCCTGAAACTAAAAATACAATCTCTAAAACATAATGAAACCATCATGATTATCTTATTTCAATCCCTCTCATATGTGTGCTTACCTCATCGGAATGGAGGAGTGACCTTGATAAATGCAAAACCCTTATGACCTAGTGAAACTGCTTTTTTGACCTGATTTTGAATGAGATTTTGACTTAAAGATTTTCAAGTGAAAACAGAGCATTTTCATAGGTTATTATGCTCAAAGGGATATGGGAATGATTCATCAATATGAATCTTGGAGGGAGAAAAAATGTATTTGACAATGACAACCACCAGCGTAGAAAATTTATTTCATGACCTAACGGAATGATAAAAAAAAATTATTCGGTATGAGACACCTAAGATGCACATGCAAATGTGTTTTGATCCCTGGTGGAAGTATACCATTACTCACACTAACAGATCCTAGGATGGACGATGGTTTGAACTGTTCGGGGCAATATTCTTAGTATCGTGACAGCATGTCTGCAGATGTATCTATGTAGGGTAGAATGATAGCATTATTTGTTAGGGGTTGCTTTTCGCTATGTGTCAATTGGTCGATAGTAACGATGCGGTCCTCATGGGGGAACATCATAGTTCGAAAGACAGAGGAGGCTATAACTGAAATGGCGTACATATAACTCCGACCAAGGAGTATATTATAGTCCAATTGGGCATCCAAGACTTCAATGTCTATTAGGACCATCTTTCCGGCTAAGCAGACTAGGAACGGTTTTGGTAGAGGGCAACAGGAGTTGAAGGGCAACCGTCATATGCTCTAAGCGTGATGTCCGATGGCTTTAGCTCAACAGACCCTAACTTCTACAAAACCTTTTTTGACATAATTCATGTGGATTCACCATCGTCGATGACACATCAGTGAATGGTAATATTTTGGACCAATACTGGTATCTGAAAGGCGACCATCAAAGGAAGCCTAGGGGTGGCTTTGTCTAAATCAAAAGCCATTAGGCACGTATCGGCGGGGTCGATAGTGCCTAACGCAGAAAGCAAGGCTTTCCGTTGCTTTGGGCATGCTTGTAAAACTTCCAAATATGACATAGTAGTGGGAGATTGAGATAAATAATCCACAATGCTATAATTATGGGCTGCTTTGGAATAGTTTCATGCTCGCCTAGTTGGTCCCTTAGCCATCTTTGGCAAAGGTTTGATAGGCATCTTTGATATGGTCAAAGGTGTAGTTGGTGCACTGGTACTAGCCCTTGACGCGTTGGTGTCTTGTGGGGTATCGTAATTTTGGTTCTGTGTTTGAAAAATCATCTCTTCGCCAGTCATGTAGATTTCATGGTTGTTTTTCCCGGAGTCGTCGGGATTTTGTTGCTGAGTGCTAATTGTCCCTTGACGAGGGAAGGGCTCTTGCATGACTATTGGATACAAGGCTTATCCCCCTTGTCCACGGTTATTCTGCAGCTTTTTTAGCTCAGGAAGGTCGGGATAGTGGTGAGTGTAATATCCGTACTCACCACAGATCGAACAAGTGTGGTTTTTTTCGAAGAGGTGGCCTTTTGTTCTGTTGTTGGGAATTTCTTGGCTCCTGGTTTTGATTTTGGCTGGGATTGCTTCTAGCCTAAGATCGCGGAGGGTGCTGCTATTTGTTTCCCCCCTGTCCAAGATTTTCTTTAGGCTTGTTTTTTCCTTTTTTATTAACCATGTTAGGAGGATAGTTCTCCTGGTTATATGGTTTGTGCGGTTGGTTCTGGGAAGGCTGCACAAAGTTTAGTTGTGCATTATTTTGCATAGGCGGGTCTTGTGCTAGGGACTGAGCATAATGCAGTCCCTGGTTTGTGAATGGTTTTTGGGGGGGAGCTCTTTCGTCAGCATGTCTATTTGCGTACTAGGTCCCCTGATCCTAAGGATAGGGTCTTCCACGTTGATACAATAACGCCCTACTGGTAAAATTTTGCGGAGGCATGTGATGACTTTGGTACTCGGGTTGTGGTACGTTCTGGGTAGAATCATACGTGTAACCGGGGTTTTGAACACTGCTGCCTAGGTAACTTTGGGTCAATGACCTAATTAAACCGTCTGCGAAGTTCAACGTGCCTGGAAATTCTTTGTAAGTTTGCAGGCGCGGGGCGTTTGGTAGGATATTGTAAATATATCCTGACTGCGTATAGATCAACTCGAGTTATTGAGCCTTACTCATGGCGTCCTCTTCAAATATGGGCCTTTGTTGCACCACATCCTTCAAAATATATATAGATAGAGTTTTCAAGAATAGGTATAATAGTACTCGATCGTCGAGTTTGGCTTTACACAAACTAAGATGTCGCCGCCATTTGTGGAGATGGTCTGAGATATGGACGGCGGGGGTTTGCTTAAGTGTGTCAATAATTCCATTTCAGAATCATGGTGAATGAATAACTGAAAATAGGTCAGGAACATAGTGGCGAGGGCACCAAAGGTTCCATGTGTAGCAGAGGGTTGCTCCACATACCATTTTGCTACTACTCCTGCCATAATGCGTTGAAATAGTCTCAGTCGAATAGTATCATCAATGATGTTGTTCGACAAGCACCACAGGTGGAAATTCATGACATGATTTCCTGGGTCTTCCACTTGCTTTCCTTCGAACTTTGGAATGTTTTAAGGGAGCTTCGTGGGCATGGGAGGCCATATGGGGTTGTGTTCAATGGGGTCATTCATCAACTTGGTTAAATATGGTAGATTCAACGAGCTAGAAAAGGTGATTGCAAGGTTGTAGCCATTGCGACTCATGAAAACACAATGTTCTGGTTAGGAAGAGGGTTTATCTGCGACGTACCCTGCTGTGTATTCGGTTGGATTCTCGAATGGGTAGCACTCCTCTACCCTCTAGGGGTTGTGGGAGGAGTGGTATGTGGTGTGGCGTTGGGAGACCGACCACGGTTCCCAAGTAAGGATGCCCCAGTAAATTACGAACCAATAATGGTGGCAATGTTCCGTCTTTGACGCCTAAATGGTGAAAGACCTAGAACCCCTCCTGCTAATGGGGGGAGGGACAAAATATGTTTATATCGACGAGGTCCCGTTGGGTCCATTCTGGCATCTACTAGGTCTGGCTATGGAAATATTTGAGAGGATAGAGATTATAATCAAAGGAAAATTCTGACCGCATACATAAAACAAAGTGAAAATAAAATAAATTTTCCCTTTAAATTAATCCTATGTGATCAGTCAATCAAAAAATATGGTTTTTTCTTGTTTGTGTATGATATTCAAATCCTAGAAGACGTAATCATCCTTACACACTCAAATGTAATTTTCCCTTGAGAAGATATCTTGCGAGTGTTGGCACAACGTCCTGTAAGAGCTGGTGACGCCCCCAGTCAGCCGAAGAAAATCCACCAAGGTAAGGGTAGAGGATCTAATGCTTGCCTGCACCGTCACCTATAGGGAAAGGATGCCCTAATTTTGGCCACTAAGTACCACCATCCCACGTGAGCTTTCGAGTCTTGGGCTTCTTGGTAATTCAGCTAACGGTACTAAGTATCAGTTGGGTCAGGTAGCCCCCATTTGATACCTACCTGCACTGCGCCTAAGCCTAACCCCCTCTGAAATGGGTCTCTGTCGTGCTTAGGTTTTATTTTCCATGGGCTGATAGGTGGATTTGAGAGATCCCTAAATAGTCAAATTATATATTTCAAGATGAAGAATTATCAAGGCAACTTATTGGATGCCTACCCTCTTGATCGTAACTTAGACAATAAATTCTTTTGTGGCCCCTATGGGGAGAATTTAGTGATTTTTGTTAAGTTAGTTTTAGGTGTCTTTGCTTTGCTTAGTGTGTCGATGTGTGTGAGAAAAAATTGAACAAGCACATAGATTGAACGTGTGGATATGCAATGATCCTTTTCAAAATCCCCCATTTAAACTATGTTCTATTGTTCCTTGCTCAAAAGAAAAACATGCGTGGATATGGGCCGCTTTCAATTTTTCCTAGTTAATATATGTGATCAACTACAGGGATATAGTGAGCTATGAATAGAGAGCATTCATATGCTTGCCTAGGATCACCGAAGGGTGCAAAGGCAGCAGAGATAACTTTCTCTTTTATCGGCAATTCAATTCTGGTCCTGAAATCCTAGTGCAAAAATTGAACTAAACTAATGACTTTTACACTAGCAAAAAGGAACTAGCTAAGCATGTGTGGATTTGGGCCACTTACTTTGGCTAATTATCTAGGTGTTTTGGTACCTAAATTTGAAAAACGTAAAAAAAAATCGGAATGCAAGTTAATTTTCCCCCCTACTTAAACTATGTGTGAACTTTGCAAAAATCAACTTGAAATAAAACTAACACCAAGCCTACCAAAAATAGCTAAGAGTGAGCTTTAGCAAGTTGTGGGGTACCTCAACCAGTGCTGGCAGATGTATTATGGGCTGCTAGGAACTTTACAAGCAGGAAAAGATAGAAATATGGGAGAAATTTCGCATTTTGTCTTTTGTGCGCAAAAGGTTTAAACAGACGCGATGTATGTGCGTAGGTCAGCTCTTAACGCGTGCCCTGGGTGCGCCTGTCTAGGGAAATGCACGTAAATTCCTGAACTAGTAAATTTTTGGAGCTGCTCTACTTCAGTCTGCCACTTAGGATGAACTAGGGACTGAAGGAGAGAAAGGGGGAAATTTCAGCCCAACTCCACAGCACGGACAGAGGTCTCTACAAAAAGTCACAACCACATAAACTTGGAAATAAACGTTAGTGGAGTCATCAATCTTGTGTTAGTGTGTTTGGTGCACGCATGTATGAAATCACACCTAACTTAAGGGGTGTGGTTTTCCCTCTTAAGTTATTGGTCAGACGCAGAAAAAATATGGAGTCAAGCAAGTTAGTGGAACATGCTAGAACATAAACATACTAGATAGAGAAATAGCATGCATGTTCAAACATAAAAATTAAACTAAAACTAAAAAAAATAACAAAAAAGCTCTAAATAGAGTCAAACAACTTCAATAATCCAAACAGCGGTGCTTATGTCCCCTCTTATTGAGCTCTGGTAGGAAATGAGGATGAAACTTTAACCCACTTGCCAAGGGGCCCTGTTGTGGAGGTAAATCCCCTCTGCGGACAGAGGCGATCCCTACTAGCCTAGACCGGGTCTAGCAACAATCATTCACGCTATAGTGCAAGTTCCTAATTGAAAATAAACCAACTAGCGATGAAGGCTTACCTGGAATCCAACGCTGTCGCCTATAGGGAAAGTAGCGCTCCCGTTCCTTAGCTCTGGCAGATCACAATCCTCACGATCTCCGTGATCGGACACCTGCACATGCAAGAAACAAAACAAACGAAAGCATAAAATCCAGTATATGCAACTATATGTCAGTCAGAGAAGACATAACTCATCATCATAATCAACAACGGGAGTGGAACCATAACCAATAGTCACTTATCATTAATCAATCAAAGAAGAATACAACCATAGCTCTGACGCCGAATTCTCCTTCGGAGGGTCGCCAGCGGAACACGTCTCGACAAAGCCTGTCGGGGATGGGAAAAGCCTCTCTCTTTGGATGTCTCGACAATAATCTCCTTGCTTGGATTTGGCCTTAAGGGAATGAATCAAGGCTCTTGCAGCATAAGACTTTGATGGCTCTTGGGAACTTGGAGACTAGCTTGCAAATGAGATGAGCAAGCTTTTATAGATGGAGGAAGAGGAGTTGAGATCCCTATAATCATGGGATTGGCCCTATCCTCAAGGAAGCTTCCATGAGAGGTGGCAAACCACTTCCTCTACATGGAGATCCGGAGCCAAACCTCCCAACTCAAATTAGATACCAGTTTGTGGATTGGTTAGGACAAAACTTCCGCCATTTATTTTTAAAAAGCACTCCTTAAAATGGCTGGCGCGAGTGCGACTCTGAGACAGAGTGCCAATTGGAACGCCCTCTTTGAAGGATTTCCCCCATTGGCGCGGGTAATGAACTGGCTGCCCGCGCCAATGCAAAAAGGGGTGTTTTTAGCGTTTTTCACAAGGAGTTGTCTTCAGGGCAATGAAAGTACATGATTAGGGGAATGCCATGAAAGTGTTTTCAAGTTATTTCACTACTCACAGGTCACGGAATGAGCCCTCCAATTGTGTGGGATGGGGAATTGCAAGTACGGTGAAAAATTGTTGTGTAACAGATGCCCCCTAAAGCATGAGGCCCGAGAGAGAGAGAGGGGTGAAATGCTTTACGAGAACGTGTCTAACTTAAAACACCGCCGTCGGAAAACCTGCATAGAGAAGTACAACTGATATCTTAGATACATGATATATACGTGGTATGGGTGCAGCCATCCATAACAGATTATGTAATAATCCAGATCCAAGGTATGGATGCAGCTATCTAGTGAGGATCGATAAATAGACTCAGGTATGGTCGCAGCCATCCAATCAGTGAGTCATGTAACTAATCATAGGAATCCACAAAATCGCAGCCTGGATTATAACAGACAGGAATCCAGCGTCTTGCGCTCCATCTCGACCCGAACAAAGTACAAGTTCAAGCATGCGAATATGTGAGATGAATTCTAACATGCAAGAACATCGCCTGATTACCAGCCAATGATGAAAGTTGTTAACAGACACGAGAGGTACCATCAATGATGACAATGGCCCTCAAGGTACTATAGGTACAATCTACAGCATGTGAATCAATGAGCTGGCGTCGAACACCCGTAGAATCACTCGATCGGAGGCCAATAATCAAAACCTCATGTCGAACGCGAAGAACCTGCCATTGAGGCATGCAGGCTCCAAGGTACCAGAAGGGAGTCTCTAGATCAGCTTCCTGGATAATAAGCTGAAGTTGACAGGAAGTGACCTTGATCGAAGGTGGGCCATAGTGTTTCCCACATCATTGACGCGAGACAGAGGAACATAATGTCTTTGTGAATCAAGATTTAGATGAGAATCAGAGGAAAGTTGGAATCTGCAGAGGTCAACTTCTCTTGAATATATTGGTGGCATGATAGTGGATTTGACAGTATTTGACATCAAAAGATCCAAGGTCATGATGACGAGGCAAAGAGCAGATGAGAGGTCAAAAGGGATCACCCAAACCCACGGAGGCAAGTGGAAAAAACGAGATGAGATATCCCCAACCCGACACGAATGAAGACAAGTGCCATGTTCAAGAGCGACATACTGCCGACACGACAATGATGTTGGTTCCATTTTCCCCACCATTTCTGGCGAGTACCTCTTTATTTTTACACAAGCTTGAAGAGGATACCATTTGCTTGCTAGATAAGTCCATCCTAGTACATTTAACAAGCCCTAGGAAGGAGGAACTCGGATACCGTCATTATGACTGAATCCAATGTCATCAGGGTTTAACGAGTCTGACAAAGGGCGAACTCGGCGTCTTTTCATGTTTATAGAGTTTGAAAAGACAGCGGAAAAGTAAACTCCAACGGTCCCTTTTCGTAAATAGTTTCTCAGATCCGAAAAGGTAGAAAACTTTGTCTGAGAAAACCTCCTAGTCGCGATAGGCTAGGGTATTCCTTTTTCGTAAGTAATCTCGGTCCAAAAAAGGGGTAGCGACCATAGGTAGATGTCATTTCCTTGCGCCCTTTGAGATGAAACGACAAGGACTCAATGATCTTTTCATGTTAGAGTCGGAAAAGAGTGAAAGATGACTCTGGAGGAAGGAGTGGTATAAAGGGTAGCTGCGGTTCAGTAGCTGGTGAGCCACCAGAACAATTAAAGGTCTGAAGGGTACAGCTATACAAATGTCTCATCGCAGGCGTTCCTCGGGGAATGGAGTAACACAACCAAGTGAAGGCATATGATCGGCCAACAGTGAGATAGTGACGATGGAGTGAGAAAACCAAGGCTCATCTGACAAAATAGGCTGACAAAATGGCAATCACAAGAGGTAAAATAGGAATGGTTTCATTTTTACATAAGCTTGAAATCAGAAAACTCCGCTTGAAGTTGGTTTCATTTTTACACGAGCTTGTGGTGTAATAATATACTTGCGGAAACTGGCTCTTTGGGTTTTGACAAAAAATGGAAACAAACTATGTGAAAAAGTAAGCATACTGACATGGTGACTCAATTCGAGGTACATGTCCCCCAAGCTTCAGTCCATGCACCTGAGTAAACAGATGGAGGGAGTGAAGGTTCAAGTTACGAGATCTAAGAAAGACTCGACTGGGATTTTACGAGATCTTATCAAAGACTCGAATTGAACAGGAAAGTGTTTCATTATTTTAACGAGGTTGACACATTAAAAGAACTATCCTTGGGACACCTTGTTTCATGGTTTAAGGAGCTTGGCACAAGACAAGGAACTCTGCTCTGACCAGCTTGTTTCATTTTTTAAGGATCTTGACACAGGAAAACGAACTGTGCTCCAACTAGCTTGTTTCATTTTTTAAGGAGCTTGACACAAGAAAAATAACTTTGCTCCGCAACCTTGTTTCATTTTTTAAGGAGCTTGACACAAGAAAACGAACTTTGCTCTGACCAGCTTCATCATAATGAACAAGAAGTGATCGCTTCCAAGAGTTCCACTCCCGATGGAAGGAAAACATCCTGGAAGTTAGGACCCAATGCCCCCAGCACCTGATGCACAATAGCACTATCACTGGGTACAGGCACGGGGTAGGTAGCCACATAGTTGACCTACGGTGGGGCAGATACAACAGGTGGATAAAAACCAGGAAGGGATGATGGTGGTCCAGCTGCCATATCAGGACCAAAGAACGAAAGCTGATCAATGGTCACGATCCGTCCTTCATGCGGAAAACAGACCACACGAAAAAGGGAGGAGACAAGCGCTCCCATGGCATAGTTGTAATCGCGCCCCAAGAGTAGATTGAAATCCAAGGGGCCTGGAACAACCATCACGTCCATATGGACGGTTTTACCTCCCAAAGTAACAGGTAACCTTGGAAGGATCCCTAATGGTTGACTAGTTCTTCTGTTAAATGCCAACAGATTCTGCATAACAGGCACAAGCGGCGGTGAACCGAAAGCGTGCCAAGTAGTTGAGGATAAAATACTAACAGACGTACCTTCGTCTATAATGGTGCTGGGTACAATCAAACCAAAGGCCTGTACCGTTATCTCGAAAGGCACATAAGACGGAAGGCGGTATCCTACAAATCAACTCCAATCAAAGGAAGCGACTAAACTACTCGAAGGGGCTACCATCGAACCGAGATGGTCTTCCCCTGGTGTTACGGAAGAAGAAGGAACATCCTCCACGACCTCCATCTCGAAGGTGGGAGGGGTCTCCTCCGGAACCTCTATCATAGGAGGCGGAGGAGCCGCTTCTTGAGGTATAGGGACAGGAGAATCTTTCTCCAAGTCTGAAGAATCTGAAGAAACCAGAAGGACATGGGGGGTGTGATATCCACTCTCCACGAAAAATACCTGGTGCACCGTATACGGGGCCAGCTCAACCGATCCCACGACCAATGGTTGGTTGGGAATGGATTCATGAATTTGAATTTCCAGGGGAGCAGGATTGACCAAGGATGACTCTTGACCAATCTAGGAATCAACTGGTGAAGGACTCGCAGAAAGCTGTTTGTAACCAACTGGGAGGCATGGTGTAGAAACAGCCAAGTTGTCCAAAACTTGCTTGGCTTCATCCATATATGGATAAAGGTGAATGGCATTATGCCCGTCACACAACCTACAGGGATTGGTAATCTTACCCTACTTCTTAGGAGCCTTACTAGCAACAGTCGAAGACATGCCCCCAACCTGACTCCTGGAAGCCAAAGGCAACGGCGGACGACCGTTGGACCATTCTTCAAGCACCTTGGGAATGTCAGGGCAATCTCGAAGAAGATGGTCTCCCGTGCACAACATGCAAGGGAACTTGACTTTCCGTGGAGGGTTGGAAGTTTTATCAAGAGGAGAATTCTTAGGCGCAATAGCCACAGAGCTAGCCTCTCCTTTATCTGACTTCTTCTTCTTTGTCTTCTTCTTCTTCTTCTGTACTTAGTTCTCGCCTCCGGACTTTCACGGGCAAAGTAGAGAAGGAGGACGCGACGAGCGAGAAAGAAAGGGAGGGTCACAGAATCAACATGATGTTGTTCGGCCAGACTGATTGAGCAGTGGGCAGAGACATTCGGACCACAGAGGTTGAGAACAACCAAACAGGAAACCCAACAATTAACCCAGGAAGGGACAACGTTGCCATGTAAGGAGCACCAACATTCCCAAAAGGAGGAAAATGACCAGGATTCCCATCGGAGGGGATTCCTTGGTTGGTGAACTCTAGAAAAGTTCCCATCGGAAACGACCCAAAACAACACCCTAAGGAAACTAACGTTAACCAGGAATATTTCGTGGGCAGCTAATTTTTAAAACATTGAAACAAAACTCTGTTGTTTCATCATTTAAGAGTCGAGAAACAGGCAAAAGGTGACTCTATCACTTTCAGATTGGAAACAAGCGTGAAAGGACAAGCGCTTGATGATCTTTTCAAATTTAAAGAGTCAGATAAGATCAAAATTACTGCTTAGGAATACTAGGAAAAGGGTGTACCAAATAACCGTGAACTGCAATATACACCTTGGTTTCAAAATGAAAGAGAAATCAACCAAGGACTTAACGTACATGCAGGAAATCTCCCCGAATGTTGTGTCCGGTGTATCATGGGTATAGGGCGGCAGACTCGGCTTCCTATGGATAAAGGATAGAAACCTATTGGGGTCTCCCTTTATATACTCGACGGTACAGGGAGCACAAGTCCGTACTAGTGCTGTCTAAAGCCAAGAGGCGAACGACAGCTACTAGGTTTAAAGACGCCGGAACACGTCTCTAGCCTAGATCACTAAATGTTGCGTTAATGTTTCAATGCTACCTTAGTGTAAATTGAATGAATTTTAATGTTTATCTTCAATTATGTCTCGGTTTTCAGGCCCTACCGTATATCACCTGACAATCTCCTATATGCAACTATATGAGAAAAGAAAACTTTTCAATTCGATGAATGCTATCTAGTTAAGGGAAGAACTTCAGACAATGATGCAACAAACAACAACACTGAAAACGAAAACTTTCCAAACTAGATGACTTTCACTATCCAAAAGTACTTTCAAACATTCAACGATGCGAATAATGCAATGTAATCTATGCAAAATCCTCTTTTTCGAAAACTATGCAATTGTAATCTATGCACAATTTCCTTTTTCCTTTTCAAATAATAAAAATGCACTCAATGCATTTTTCGATGAAATGAGAATCTACTTAATGCATGCTTTCAATGAAAGAGAATGCACTCAAAGCGATTTTTAGCTTTTAATCATTAAACAATGTAATCTAAGTTCAATGATAAATCTCAAAATACTCTTCAATGCAATGTGATCTAATGCATTTTAACAAAAAGAAGACTTTGAGATGAAAACTAAATAAACGCAAATCCTCTTAATGAAGGATGAATGCAAAAGAGATGTAAACAAACACTAAGAATGCAATCGTTGTTTCAAACACTTTGTAACGAAATCCCTCAAAAGGCGACAAGACATATGAGGTCAAACACAAAGAGGACTTCCAAAGCAACAGATCAAAACAAGGCATTCATTCCCTTTTACACCAAACAATCATGGAAAGAAGACATTTCAAACAATGAGCAATGTAATCTATGCTCATACAGTGAAAAGACTGGAAGGGAAAGACACACTGGTGAAGGATTTAGGGAAAAAATCTTAATTTTCACACACCCTGAAATTGGCCCGACTTTGTCATTGACAACTAGCGCCAACTAGCGTGACTTTCTCACTGACAACTAGCGCCAATGCCCAAATGGCGCGGGTTGCTAACTGACAACAAGCGCCAATGCCTGAAAATGAAAAAACAAAGAATTTCTCCCAACCAAGACCAAACTCACCACTTCAAGCAGGATCTAAAACAAACCCAGAAGCAAAGTACTGACCAAAAGAAAATTCTGAACAAGGGTAAACCCTAGCACCTACAAGAGATGGCGCGACTATCTGGCTGTAATCCGAGCCAAACAGAGAATGGCACGAGTGATGGACTGGCAACCTGCGCCAACTGGCGCGACTGTCAAGGGTAAACTCGCGCCAATCAAGCCAACTATGAAAAGGTGAAAATTTGAAAAATAAGAGGTCAGATCTGATCCTATGGGGCTGAACCAAAATCCAAACATTCAGAAAAGAGCCAGCCAAAAGAGCCGATCAAGCAAGCAGAATTGAGAAACAACCGAAAAGACAAGACAATACTCCAAGCGTTCAGTTCATAAACTAAACCGGAGATTGACTGAAGCAACTTTGATCTACTTCGCTAATGCAGAGAAATAGCATTTTGAAGGCTATCTGGCTAACTTCAGGCTCCGTCTATAGCTTATAAAACAAACAACAACAAGCTAGACGATCCCCAGTGGAGTCGCCAAATTGTTGTGGAGGTAAATCCCCTCTGCGGACAGAGGCGATCCCTACTAGCCCAGACCGGTTCTAGCAATAATCGTTCACACTATAGTGCAGGTTCCTAATTGAAAATAAACCAACTAGCGATGAAGGCTTACCTGGAATCCAACGTTGTCGCCTGTAGGGAAAGTAGCGCTCCCGTTCCTTAGCTCTGGCAGATCACAATCCTCACGATCTTCGTGATCGGACACCTGCACACGCAAGAAACAAAACAAACGCAAGCGTAAAATTCAGTATATGCAACTATATGTTAGTCAGAGAATACATAACTCATCATCATAATCAACAACAGGAGTGGAACCATAACCAATAGTCGCTTATCATTAATCAATCAAAGAAGAATACAACCATAGCTCTGACGCTGAATTCTCCTTCGGAGGGTCGCCAGCGGAACACGTCTCGACAAAGCCTATTGGGGATGGGACAAGCCTCTCTCTTCGGATGTCTCAACAATAATCTCCTTGCTTGGATTTGGCCTTAAGGGAATGAATCAAGGCTCTTGCAGCATAAGGCTCTGATGGCTCTTGGGAACTTGGAGACTAGCTTGCAAATGAGATGAGCAAGCTTTTATAGATGGAGGAAGAGGAGTTGAGATCCCTATAATCATGGGATTGGCCCTATCCTCAAGGAAGATTCCATATGAGGTGGCAAACCACTTCCTCTACATGGAGATCCGGAGCCAAACCTCCCAACTCAAATTAGATACTAGTTTGTGGATTGGTTAGGACGAAACTTCTGCCATTTATTTTTAAAAAACACTCCTAAAAATGGCTAGCGCGAGTGCGACTCTGAGACAGAGCGCCAATTGGCGCGCCCTCTTTGAAGGATTTCCCCCATTGGCGCGGGTAATGAACTAGCTGCCCACGCCAATGCAAAAAGGGGTGTTTTTAGGGTTTTTCACAAGGAGTTGTCTTCAGGGCAATGAAAGTACATGATTAGGGGAATGCCATGAAAGTTTTTTCAAGTTATGTCACTGCTCACATGTCACGGAATGAGCCCTCCAATTGTGCAGGATGGGGAATTGCAGGGACGATGACAAATTGTTGTGTAACAAGCCCTTAGAACTTGGGGTCTTAAGTCTCGATGCAAGTATTTCTTTACTTCCGAGCTACCTTGGTGCAAAGTCTCCCTCTCTCTACTATGGTGGACTGAAGTTGTTGGATGGCCAACAAATGAGTCCCCTCTATCTCTGCTCCGGGTCACACACTGATCCAGGCAGATATTGGTGGCCACCCGCCTATTCCACTTGGGCCCCCACCATTGTCTCTTTCATTTTTTCAGTTTCGGCATAACTTACTATTTTTAGCAGTTTTTCGGGTCCTGAACTTCCAGAGCCGTTTTGAGGCCCTAAACGACGTTTTTTGGGTATGCTTTTACCAACGAATTGGATTATCCAATTCGTCCCAACAGTTGTAGTCCTCGGATAGAGCTTTCTAATGATGTCTCATGTGCGTCAAACGGAGATAGGATGCCAAAGTTATGTCCCTGGGAAGTTGAAACACCAATTTACCCAAACGGGGCCCATAGTTGTGGCGCTTCATCTCCTAGGGTTAGGTTTTTGGGATGTTTAGGGTTCTCCATTATTTATAAATAATAAATAGGCCCTCGAGCCTCATTGTAACTCAGGTCAGAGGCCTGTAGCCGCCACATCTCTTCTCAGAGATAGCTACCAGTGCCCTAGCTAGTTTTATTTCCATTCTGTCTGTAAGCAAATTTCAGCTCTTTGATATTAATGAAATGAAGTGTTAATTCCGCTGCATCTCTGTATTTATGGTTATATGTTTATTCTGTTGCATTCCTACATAAATCTGGATCACACACTGCTGGTATTTCTTGGGGAAATTCTGGCCAGCATAATAATGTGCTCTGAAGTTAATCATCCCTTGGTGGCCTTTTATAGGAGAATTCAAATCCTCCTTCCCTCTCTTGGTACATTGTGGATGGTGACCCAAGAGAGGGGGATGATTCCATTGTGTGCCACATTTATTCCATTATGTGCTCCCTTGATGTCCTAAGGAGGCTTGGGTGGCTGTCCTTAGGCGGCTTCAAGTGTGGAATCAATGTCCTAGAGTGTGCTTTTTGTGGTCCCAGAAAGTGACTTCCACCACTCCCAGTATTGCACGCTTTTTGGGACAAAAGGTTCACAAAGGCGTGCTTATCAAAGGATTTTGCGCGCAAAAGCATTTATGACTAGTTCAAATTTGATTTTTCCTCAGAACTTAGAGATTTTTTAAATACTTCTAGATTCTCTAATGTCTTTCAACCCTATAAATCCTTCTGCCTAACATTAAATAATGTCACCTTTGCTTATATGATTTTCCACTGGTAACAATGCTTACAGTTAAATTGACCCTCTGTAAATTCATGAGTACTACCATCACTCATTCATTGACAATAGATTATGATTTCTTCTCTACAGGTTTGTTTATATCACTTTGAAGAATACAGCCTATAGAGTTCTGAACAGTATTAAATTTTATAATCCTATTGTACTGTTTAGTTGGGACCATAAATTATGTTTATAATTTATGACATAATTAAATTGTAATATATGTAAATTACAATGTCATGACTTAAATTATTGCAGTATCATAATGTATACTCATTCTCAGAAATTTAACTGATATTTACTTTCATGTATGTGCTTTATTCAGTTTAGTCTCCAATACCATTTCTGAGATAATTCAATAATTTGTCTTTATATCTGATCAGATTTGGATCAAGGAACTAAGTGATAGCTCAAATTTCAAAGTGTTCAAAAGTGTGTCGAACCTTAGTGACCGGATAGATCTCGTATTCCTAATTTCGATGCCGCGAACGGTTCAAAAAACCGACACCGTATGAAGAAGTTATCGCAATTTAAAAAGTCCAGTAAACTACAATTTTCGACCTTTGAACAGGTTTGACTGGGCATTTGAATATTTAGAAGAAAAAGAAAGAATATTCAATGGAATGTTCTTGGAATATTCCCCAGAATATTCATTTCAGGCTAGTTAGAAGTTGACAAGTGTCGAGTGGTCATTCGTGCATAGTTTTTTGGGCCAATGAAAAGGCGCCACGTGGCTAGCCCTGAGGCCACCACGTGGCCCTTAAACCACCGTGAAAAATTTTGTTTATATTCCGCGGGATCGATCGCAAGACCTCCTTCACAGAACACAAGGTTCTTACCGCCTCTCCTATGGTTATTTCTTAACCATAATGTTTTTTCGTTTAATTTAAATTTGAATGGTTTGGTATTTGGGGGATCGGAGGGGCCAGCCCCTCCCTATATGGCCAACGCTCGTGAGCCATTTATTGTTACGCATCCACATGTCATGGTTTTAAATGCCGACAAGTTCGCCGACAAATTCACCACCAACATTAATCTCCAAAAATCGTATCACATGCGCGGTTTATGATTAACTCCAATAGTTTACAACTTCTTCACCGGTTGTTGTGATTTGAAGACTACGGGATGCAGGGGAATGTGCCCAACACCGCGGGATGCAGGGGAATGTGCCCAAAACCTAACCGCCTTCTTTAATTCCATGGTTATCCTAGAGGATTATGGAGCACGCCCTAAATTTGGGCATTTTACCCTATTTTGTTTGGAGTTAAGTGCATTGCTCCAAAATTAGTGGAGTTGATTTAGGGGTCACTGGACAAAAATTGATTAGGCTCTATATTGAGATATATTCGTCCATTATGAGAGTTTGATTAGTCAATTTAGACTATCTCAGAAATTCCAGACTCATTGGTGAGGGTTTCAGAGCCATCAGAGAACTTCTGAGCATGATTTTGCTTCAGAGAAGTTCTAAGGGCCATTGGGAGCCAGCAACAGAAAGAGGCCTAGCCAGGGAAGCTAGAGGCCTTTCTTAACAATCCAATAGTCAATTTTGGATGTTTCATCCAAGTTCCAAAAAGAAATATACTTCATAGAAGTTCCAAGGGTCACTAGGGCCACTAGGTGCCAGCAGGAGAATGAGGTCTATCCAGAGCAACCAGTATCAATTCTCATCAAAATAGTAGTCTATTCTGACTATTTTGAGCCTTTTGAGTCCATTCGAGGGATTCATAGAAGCTTTTTAGGACTTCTAAAATTCGAGATGCTTCAAAGAATTTTTCATTGAACCAAGAGCTAGGGGTGCCGCCAAGTGTTGGCGGCATAACCGGAGCAGCCGGAGGCCAATTTATGCAAGTGAATAGACTATTATGATTATATTAGACATTATAAATCCATTGAAAGGATTTTCAGAGCCATTTTAAGACTTCTAAAGGTCGAAGAGCCACAGGGAAGTTTTGGGCAGCCCAGGGCCAACAGTGGATGGAGGCATAGATTGGGAAGCCAGAGCTCGTTTTTAGAAAATGATCAATCTATTTTGGAGGTCTAATATGTGTTGGAGATAGTAGGTGAGGTTTCAAGGACAGAAAAGGATTTCTTAAAGGGTTAGTGCCACAGAGAAGCTCAGGGAAGCTTAAGGCACCGACAACAGAGATTAAGTCTAAAGAAGCTGAGTTCTTTCTTCAGGGTGATGACAGCCATTACAGGGGTATGATGATATTATAAACTCAATGGTATAGCCCAAATAACCATTGGAGTTAATTATTTACTTGTAAAATAAAATTTTCATCATAATCCCAAAGAGCCAAGTCAGTTGACATAGGCTCAAGGAGACGTAGCCCACGATATTCAGGTGAAATCCTTTATTAAATTTGTTGTTATGTGTTGATGCTTATTTTCTGCACTTTATGGTTGTTGTACATGCTTAATATCAGCAAAAAAAATGTTCTTAAATCACTTAAACAGTTAAAAAAACATACACCTGTTTCAAGTATTCATTTCCGCACAATTCAAGAATAAGCTAGATCTTAATTTGTTTAACTGAGTGGGAGGTTCTTGAAAAGCATAACAAATTATCCAACCCATTTTCAGATCAGGTTGGTATCAGAGCACTAGGTTGCTTGCTTGACAGAGCACTAGGTTGCTTGCTTGACAGAGCACAAGGTTTCTTGTTTGACTTGAAAGGTGTTTAACAGTGCAAAGAATTTAACAGTTTTAAAATTGATTGATGCTTACAAGTTTGAGTTTTCTAGAGGTGAAGAAAAGCTATTTTTATTTAATTCCAAAAGAGGACAAGAAGAAATAAGGTTGAAAGCGTTCTCCTTACCCAAAGGACCTCAAGGCAACACTTGAAGTACAAGAGGGTTTGCAACAGGCTGCTTGAAGAAGAGCTTGACTCTACATCCATTTTGTTCAGAAGTTTTGTCAATTGTTTTTGAAATATTTGTGAATTTTTTATTGAAGTTCTTTAGTTCATTTTCATAAGATGACAGCTTCTTCAAATGAGGTTTAAAAATCCTCCTCCTTCACAGGATTTTTTGATGAAGAGATGAAGAGAGACTTCTGCATCCTGAAGGATATGGTGCAAATTATGTATGAACATAGAAGAGAAAGCACTAGACTTCATGATAAATTGGTTACTATGAAGCAAGAGAAATAAGGACTTCTTCAAAGAATGCATGAGATGGATATGCATCTCCATCAAGCCCAAGAGGCCTTAACCAAGAACATGCGTGAAGCAGAGGTAAATCACTCAAATTTGTCTTCAAATTCCTCTTCAGGAAGATGTGTAGGTTCATTTGAAAAGCACACTAGAGGTATAGGGTCCAAGTTAATGTTAAAAATGGGCTATGAAGGCAAGGGTCTAAGAAAACACGCACAAGGCATGATTGATCCTATTTTGTTGAGGAAATACCTAAGAATTTTGGTCTAGGCTATGCTCAATATTATGGCGAAAACCCTATAGCCATGAAGGCATTTGAGACAACTTCAAAAAGAAATTTTGTTCCAAGTTCTAAACCAAAAACTTGTCAAGTTTTTTTTCAAGTTGATTGCCATTATTTGAAGCCTATGTTGCAGCAAGGTGTTTGTACACATGCATCTTATGGTGAAGCTGGAACCTCTACAAGTTCATCTCCTCAAGAAGGTAAAAATGATGGACATGCAAAGCAACACTTGAGGTATAATTCTTCCCATAGTCAAGTTGATTATGTTTATGATAAGCATGGAAATTTTGCATGCTTGAATGGAAGAAAGATTTTTTGTTCCTATTGTGGTCTATGTAACCATGATGTTTCAAAATGCTAAAAGAGGATGAAGGCATGCAAGAAACAGTTGAAGCAAAGATAACTTGCTCAAAAGGTACAAAAGACTTGCACACATTGCCAGAAGAGGGGTTTGTTGCCCAATGTTGGAAATTGCATCCAACTAATCATCCCAAGCACATGAAGCAAGACGATAAAAATACTGGCAAAAGTGGAACCAAAGATTCCATCATTGATGTGAGAACAGATGTTACACATGAAGAAGATTTTCAGCAGCAAAAATCACCATGGAAGTGGTCTCGTAAGAAGTAGTTTGACTTCTTAACTCAGTAAGACATACATTCATTTATACATATGCAAATTTCAGTCATGTATGCATTTCTGTTTAAAACTTACATTTTTTTGAGCCACCTTGGATCGATGATCAAGGACATGATGTTCAACTACCTTCTATAAATTTCTCGCCAGAAATTTCTGGTTGAGTTCAAGGAAGGCATAGTTCTTGACAGGAGGACAAGAGCATCCAAGAAGGGAAGTGTTGAATACTTTCAAGTTGGGTTCAAAGGGACTAAGCGATGCAAGGAAAGTGTATGGAGGCTGAAAAAGTGAGGGTGTTTTACTCTCATCTACTAAATAGATCATGTAATCAGTCTTTTGGGGTCCAAAAGATTCTCAATGGGGAGGTGTGATCATATTTAGATCAAGGACCTAATTGATAGCTCAAATTTCAAATTATTTTAAAGTGTGTCAAACCTAAGTAACCGGATAGATCTCATCTTTCTGATTCCAGCGCTAAGAATAGTTCGAAAAATCGGCACCGTATGAAGAAGTTATCGCGATTTGAAAAGTCCAATAAACTACAATTTTCAACCTTTGACCAGATTTGACTAGGCATTTGAATACTCAGCAAAAATAATATTCCAGAGAATATTCCTATAATATTCCCTGGAATATTCATTTCGGGCTAGTTAGAAGTTGACAAGTGTCGCATGGTCATTCGTGCAGACTTTTGTGGGCCAATGAAAAGGTTCCACGTGGCTAGCCCTGAGGTCGCCACGTGGCCCTTGAACCACCGTGTAAAATTTTGTTTGGAGTCCGTAGGATCGATCGCGAGACCTCTTGCACAACATGCGGGGTTCTTACCTCTCCTATGGTTAGTTCTTAACCATAATTTTTTCACGTTTAATTTAACGTTGAATGGTTTTGTATTTGGGGGAGCGGAGGGAGGCCAACGCCCGTGAACCAAGGACTAAAACTAACCGCAAGTCTCGAAACTATTTATTATTACACGTTCACATGGCATGGTTTTAAATGCCGAAAATTCTGTCGATAGATTCACCACCAACATTAAGCTCTGAAAATCGTATCACATGCGCGGTTTATGATTAACTCCAATGGTTTACAACTTCTCCGCCGGCGGTTTTGATTTGAAGACCACAGGATGTAGGGGAATGTGCCCAACACCTAAATGCCTTCTTTAATGCCATGGTTATCCTAGAGGATTATGGAGCACGCCCTAAATTTTTGCAGTTTACCCTATTTTGTCTGGAGTTAAGTGCAATGCTCCAAAATTAGTGGAGTTGATTTAGGGGTCGCTGGATAAAAATTGATTAGGCTCTATCTTGAGCTAGATTCGTCCATTCTGAGAGTGTGATTAGAAAATTTAGACTATCTAAGACATTCCAGACTCATTGGTGAGGGTTGCAGAGCCATCAGAGAACTTCTGAGCATGATTTTGCTTCATATAAGTTCCATGGGTCACGAGGAGCTAGCAACAAAAAGAGGCCTAGCCAGGGCAGCTAGAGGACTTTCTTAACAATCCAATAGTAAATTTTGGATGTCTCAAACATTTTGGAACTAATGGTGAATATTTCAAAGCCAGATAAGGACTTCTGAAGGCTGAGATGCTTCAGAGAAGTTCCAAGGGTCACTAGGGCCACCAGGTGCCAGCAGGAGAATGAGGCCTATCCAGAGCAGCCAGTATCCATTCTCAGCAAACCAATAGTCTATTCTAACTATTTTGAGCCTTATGAATCCATTGGAGGGATTTTAAAAATATTTTTGAGGACTTCTGAAAGTATGAATGCTTCAAAGAAGTTTTCAATGAAGATAGAGCCATGGGGTGTTGTCAAGTGTTGGAAGTGTAACCAAAGCAGCCGGAGGCCAATTTATGCAAGTGAATAGTCTATATGACTATCTTGGACATTTTGAATCCATTGGAAGGATTTTCAAAGCCATTTGAAGAATTCTAGAGGTCGAAGAGCCACAGGGAAGTTTTGGGCAGCCCAGGGCCAACAGTGGATGGAGGCCTAGATTGGGAAGCAAGAGCTCATTTTGAGAAAATGATCAGTTTATTTTAGAGATATGATATGTGATGGAGACAGTAGGTGAGTTTTCAAGGACAAAAAATTATTTCTTAAATGGTTAGTGTCACAGAGAAGCTTAGGGAAGATTAAGGCATCGACAACAAAGATTAAGTCTAAAGAAGCCTATTTCTTTCTTCAGGGTTATGACAACCATTCCATGGGTAGGATGATATTCTAAACCCAATGGTAAAGCCCAAATAGCCATTGGAGTTAAGTATTTACTTGTAAAATAAAATTTTCATCATAATCCCAAAGAGCCAAGTCAGTTGACATAGGCTCAAGGAGATGTAGCCCATGATATTCGGGTGAACTCCTTTATTAAATTTGTTGTGATGTGTTGATGCTTATTTCATGCACTTTATGGTTGGTGTACACGCTTAATATCAGCAAAAACAAATGTTTTTAAAGCACTTAAACAGTTAAAAAAAACATACACCTGTTTCAAGTATTCATTTCCGTACAAGTCAAGAATAATCTAGATCTTAATTTGTTTAACTGAGTGGGAGGTTCTTGAAAAGCGTAACAAGTTATCCAACCCATTTTTAGATCAATATCCCAACATTATTTTATAGTAACAAATATTTTTTAGAATTAACATATTCATGTTATTCTTACCTCACCGATAAATACACCAATTTAATCTTCTTTCTAATGTATTTATCTATGTTTTGTGTAACTACAGTAATATTATTTACCACCTAACCTCAGATTTAAACCTATTAATGGGGTTTAGACATTCTGAGATTTGGTCTATAAATTCTAATTGTCTGTGTAACCATACAGATCAACTACAATTTCTATAGTAGTTATGTGTTAGATACATCAAACGATCTAATATATTTTTATACAAGATTTACTCATGCATAAATCTAAAACTATTACACATTCCCACCTACTATAAAAACATCATAATTCCATACTAATATGAATTACTAAACTTTATAATACAGAAATGAATTACTTGTGCATACCACTTTTGGTAAGACTAATTTCCACCCAACCTTGAGCTTTCTCCCAACAACTCCCCCCTAGCAAAGACCAATTCCTCCAAGGTGTAGACAACCTCTTGTCTACCCAGGAATGGCTTATTTAAGTTTTCTTTCCCTTCAACATGTTTCCATAACTGTGTCCAGTTAATCAGGATGTTGTTTTCCTTTTTTCCTGGGCTTTCCTTTGTTTTTTTCCACAAAAGTACTTTAAACTAGCTTTTTCCTCTTTCTAGTTTTATTTCACCTCTTCTCAGTAAATTTCCACTTTACTGAGGTATATTTTTAGATTTTTATCTCCAATCTAATATTTAAATTTAATTTATTTTCTCCAAGGTTTTTTGGAGAATCTGGGAAAGTCTTTGGAATCTTATCCATCCTCATGGACTTGAAATCCTGGTCTCCATTTATACTCTAGTCTTTGCACAATAATTCAAATTCCACATTTATTTAATTTAAAATAATAAACTATGTCCATAATAATTGTTTTCCTTTAGGTCCACTTAACCTTTAGGATTGTTCATCTGTCTAATAAAAGCAGTAAAAATAGGGATATTACATATTCCCCCTATAAAACAAAACATCGTCCTCGGTGTTGCAAAATATTAATTCACTTTGCAAAGAGTGATGGATATTTTTCCTTTATTTATTCTTCTTGCTCCCAAGTAGATTCTTCAGGTGAAAAGTGCCTCCACTGCAATTTCACCCTAGCTATCGTCATATTCCGGAGCTCGATTCCTTCCCATGCCAGTATATGAAGGGGCTCTAGAAGAAATTCCCCTTCTGGTTTCACCTGTATCACATTCCAATCAATTACATGAGTAGGATCATGTATATACTTTTTCAATAAGGAAACATGAAAAACATTGTGAACCTTAATGTGACTAGGTAGAGCCAACTTATAAGCTACTAGCCCCACTCTTTCTAGAACTTCAAATGGTCCACAGTAGCGTGGTGCTAATTTAGCATAGCTACCCATGTATAAAGTACTCTTTTTGGGCTTAATTCTCAAGTAAACATGGTCTCCCACTTTCAATTCTCTATGAATTATCTTTTTGTCTGCATAGCTCTTTTGTCTGTCTTGAGTTGTCATAATGTTTTGTTGAATTCTCTTCACAATTATTTCCATCTCTTGCAATGCATCCGGTCCAATAATTAAATTATCCTCTGGTTGACTCCAACAAAGCAGTGTGTGGAACTTTCTACCATACAATGCTTCAAAAGGACTCATCTTTATTGAGGCCTGATAACTATTATTATATGCAAATTCTGTCAGATGCAGAAAATCTTCCCATCTTGTAACTCTGTCCATAACTTACATTCGTAATATGTCTTCTAGAGTCTAGTTTTTTCTTTCAGTTTTTCTATCTATTTAGGGATGGTATGTGGGACTAAAGTTAAATTTGGTACCCATTCCTCCAAACAGAGTCTTCCAAAAATCTGAAGTAAACTTTGCATATCTATCTGATATAATCATTTTAGGAATACCATGTAAGTTTACAATAACTTTCATAAATACATTATCTACTTGAGTTGTACCAAAAGTAGATTGTGCTAGTAAAAAGTGTACATCTTTATTCAATGTGTCTACCACCACCATTATAGAATCATGTTGATATTTAGTTCTAGGCAAACCAGTTATAAAATCTATGGAAACTATTTCCCAATACCATTCAGGAATAGGTAAAGGATTCAGCAGCCTTGTTGGATGTTGATGTTCTACTTTAAACTATTGGCATTCCAAACATCTAGCTAAATAATCGGCCACATATTTCTTCATACCTGGCCAAAACATATTCTTTCTCAATGTTGAAATCAATTTTTGATAACCAAGGTGTCTTGCATAGGGTCGTTTATGATACTCATCTAAAATTTCCTGTTTTAATGAGCTCACATTTGGAATATACAATATGTTTTTATAATAAATCAGCCCTTTATGGTTTTGAGTATATCCCAATATCTCAGCATTCTACAAATTTTCTTGAAGTTTTTCATAGTTTGAATCTTGACTTACTACTTCTTGTATTAACCCTTCAATGTCAAAATTCGCACTACTTCCAACACTATTCAATATTTGATGAGCATTACTACTCAAGGCATCTCCAATCGTATTTCCCTTTCCTTTAATATGTTTGATTTATATGTCAAACTCACTAAGGAAAGACAATCATCTAGTTTGTCTAGCATTTAAATCAGGTTGTGTGAAAAATTATTTCAAACCTATGTGATTTGTCATCAGTACAATTTCTTTCCTAACAGATAATGTCTCCACATCTTCAAAGCATGTATTACAATAGCGAACTCTATGTCATATATAGTGTAGTTCTGTTCATGTTTCTTGAGTTTTCTTTACTCATAGGCTATGACTGAGTTTTCTTGTAATAATACCCCTCCTAATCCTTCTGCACAAACATATCTTCACACTACAAATTCTTTGTTTGGATCAGCAATCTTTAAAATAGGAGCAGTTGTTAGTTTAATTTTTAACTGTTCAAAACTATGTTGACATTTTTTTGTCCACTCAAACTTCACTCCCTTCTTCTGTAGATATGTAATAGGATAAGATAAGGTTGAAAATCCCTCTACAAATCTCCTGTAGTATCCCGCAATACCCATGAATGATCTTATGGATGGAACATCCGTAGGTACAGGCCATTCCATGATAGCTTGTATCTTCTCTGGGTCTACTGCCAATCCTTCTTTTGAAATTAAATGACCCAAACACTAAATTTTATCCTTGTAAAATTCACATTTGCTAATTTTGGCATATAATTTATGTTCTCTAAGTGTTTGTAAGACAATTCTGAGATGTTCTTTATGTTCTGCTTCATTCTTGGAATATACCAGAATGTCATCAATAAACACCAAAACAAATTTGTCTAGATACATATGTAACACATTGTTCATTAGAGACGTGAATGTAGCAGGTGCATTAGTTAACCCAAAAGGTAGAACTACAAACTCATAGTTCCCGTATCTAGTTCTGAATGCAATCTTGTTTATGTCTTCACCCTTAATGGCAGCGGCCTTTAGTGGACGAATAGGACGAAGGCGTTGACGTACCGGTTTGATATCAGGGTATGTATTAATGGTGTGTTCAATAATACTAGTATCTATGCTTGGAATTTCCGTGTAAGACCAAGAAAATACATCATGAAATTCATGAAAGAGAGAGCGATAAGTTTCGAGTTCCGATGGATAACAAGACATGCTAACATCAATGTTTTCTACAACGTCGGGTTTGGTCGAACTATCAATAGAAATGGTTTCTTCAATATTTGATAATTTTTTCTCGGATTCAATTGCATTAATAAGAAAAGAATTTGAAAAGAATGTTTTGATCGATGGGTGATATAGTTCAATAAGATTATTTTCTTCATAATCCTGAAGATGGAAGCGATGATGATGATCTTCCCATGGTTCTCCTTCTGGCATCATATATTCCACAATATTCTCATATGTAAAAAAAGTGGATGAAAAAGGATCAGATGGAGTACCAAAATATAATGAACGATCAACCCAAATGATGGGCGACGATGATTTCATATTCGTCGCCCAAGCCTTGTAGATTGATTTCTATGCCAGCTCAATTTGGCTGGGCGGCATAAATTCATCCAACGTAACAGCTTCAGAAACACCTGTAATATTCCTTAAGCCAGATGGAGTGGAAGATATCATGTAGCAGGTCTCAATGTTTTGAATTTATGCCGACGTCACAAGCAGCGGTAATGCAAATGTTCCCATGAGGGAAGAATCCTTTAAGATTACGACACCAATGTTTGAATTTCTAATTGGGGTGTGTGAACTAACGGAATGCTTCCAATTACTTGGGACCTAGAGGCAAATAAGGATAGTTGATTAATTATTGTGATAACACCTTTATGTGGAAAGGAGATCATTCTAAAATATGTAGAAATGATCGCAATCATAGCATATACCCATGGCCTTCCGAGTAAAATGTTGTAATAGAGGGGTCCGTTAATGACCTCAACTTCAATATTCATTGTTTTTCCCCCTAGTTCAAAATGCAGGTTATTGATGATACCGCAAGGCTTATGTATGTTCGTCAGAAGCTTTCAACGTCGTACGCGATTGAGATAGGGGCGGCGAGCCAAGTGACTTCCAATAGTTTAGAGACATAATGCACGTAGATTATCCCTCATCAATAATAGTATGATGAACAAGGTGATTGAGAACATTTACTTGGATGGGTAATGTCAATTCTGCTGGTAATTGTAGCACATAGCCCGTATGATTAAAGACTACAAGATTGGAATCTTTCGGATCGATTCCACCAATTGCCGACAACAAATCCTGTTTCTGGGAGGGAAAATTTTGAAGCACCTCAAGCACTGACATAGTTGAAGGGGATTGAGTCAAATCTTCAACTATATTATAATTTTGAGCAGCCCGGGCTTGAGGATTAAATGTGTTGAAAATGCAACAAGATGATGGAGCTTAGTGAAATGAAGTCGCCTTCACTAAGTGGGCCTGCAGGCTATTTTTGGCGCAAAGTCTATTTTTAGACTATGCCTATTTTTAGACATATGGATCATGGTCTATGAGTTGCAGGATGCTATTTATGGATGATTGGTCGAGTTGGTAAAAATAGATAGACCTCTATTTTTAGACATTGGGCGGTTTCTATTTTTAGACTGTCGAGCTAAAAATAGAACAGTCAAATATTATTAACCCTTAATAATATTTAGACTATAAACATTATCTTATCCTCTTGGAGCACTTCAGTTTGATGCTTGGATGTGGCACATGCAGCTGACAGAAAGAAATACGCTTTTCCTAAGGGTTAGTTGAGCTATTGCATGGTTGACTTCAGTTAGAACTCAAGTGGCAGAGTTTGGTGGAGTTGATGAGACAGTTGGTGGAGTTGTGTTCTATTTAACTTAGTTGAACTAGTTGTATTTAGTCTAACTGACAAATACACTAGTGATGAGTGGTATGAATTAATTATTAATTAATTCACTAATTATTAACTCATAAATCAACTAAAGAACACATCAGTTAACTGCAATGCATGGACAGTTCAGTGGAGACCAGTGTTAGAGGTGGGTGAAAGGGTGAGTCTACTATCAGTTGTGACTATTGGCTATGCATGAGATTTGCACACAAATTGATGGAGATTGCCAATGAGGATTGCGCAGTTGGAGCTAGTGGGATTCGAACTTGGATCTCGTCATTAATCAACTTGAATTGCGCAGTAGAGGCAGGCAGACTTGTGGAGGAGATTTGAACCTGTGACTTGTTCATCTTCATAACTAGTTTTGTGTGAGGAATTAAGATAGTGCTGAGAGCTGTGAGAGCTTTGTGCTATGTATTGTTACATGTTCTCTATCATTATAATATACAGATAGTTGGGGGTTTTCAGCTATTTCTTTCCCCATTACATCATGTGTTGATATGTGTGCTTGATTATGTTTTAATGAGCGCATGCGACTGCTTTCTATTTCCGCATATTGATGATAAATTGTAGAAGAGGTTATGTACTATGCATGAAGCTTAAATAGTGTGTAATCAGGATAATATCGGTGAATAATTCAGCAAATTATTCAAATTTCTACAAAATTTCGATCTATGAACGACTCCCTTTTGTGGATTTATTGTCAATTCAGGAATAGCAGTTGGCGATATCGATTCCATAGATGGATTCGTGGTCGAGGTAGTAGGTTGATCAGTATCCTGACTACTATAATATTTATTACAAATTGAAACCAAAACATTATTCGATGGCTTCGTGACAAACAGCATAAGCACTTAGGAACTAGAAGCTGGATCCGTAGCAACCAAATTTGTGTCTGGATTCGGAAATGGATCTGTCAACACAGCAGATGTATATGAGGTCTTAATCAATTTTGAGACTTCTGCACGATGAGGATAGTCTCGAACAAAGTGCTCCTCATTACAGATTATGAAAGGGTAACAAGGTTTCTGATTTCCAGTTTGTTGATCAGATGATCTTTCTTGTGGGGTAGAAGTTTTATTTTTCTTTGATTTCCCCTTTTTCTTACTTCCGGGTTGCTTGTCACTTTTACCTTTGTCATATGACATGGTATGGATTTCGAAAGAAGGTGCAGGATCAAATGTAGTAGAGTGATGTGTGCTTGCAGTACCGATCATACAGTCTTTGGCATGAGAGTCCTTAGATGGAGGAGGAACACTAAAATTAGATCATGACGTGTTGGGAATTTTCTCGTAGAGTGTGCTAGACTGAGTATAAATCAAATCTAAGTACTGGGCACGAGAAATTACCTTCTCTTCAGTGATGACACTACCCTTAGCGACATCCTCAGTTATAAATGGTAGCAGGGACTTAATGAACCACTCAGCAAGGAGCTGATCAAGAACGAATGTCTTAACCATTCTACGACGACAACGCCACTCATGAATATGATCAAAAATGTGAGTAGCATTAGTCTTTTTAAAATTATTCAAGAGTTCTATTCCAGTTTCATATCGTATGGGTAACTGGAAGTGGGTCAAAAAGACAGTATCTAGGGCAGTAAAATTATCAAATGAAGTTGTTGGTAACTCGATGTATCATTTCGCAGCAGGACCAGTGAGCGTACGTTGTAAAAGATGTAGACGAACGGAGTCATCATTTAGGGATTTAGACGAACACCACAAATGATAAGTCATAACATGCGTCAACAGGTCTTCCCCAGGGTTTCCATTGAACTTAGGAATATCCGAGGGTAATTTATGAGGTATCACCGACCGCCAAGGAGCATAATTGATTGGATCATTGGTAAGCCAGTTTAAATCCGCTAACTCTAAAGTTGCAACAAAGGGAAATTGTCAATTTAAGTTGGGTTGAACATAGCCAGGTTATGATGGAATTACTTGGAAACGGGCCTTTGAGCACCAGCATAAGGAATCTATTTTTGGTAACCCAGATAGGGGTTGTTTTGAAAAGAAAACGCTTGAGGATTTTGTTGACCAAAACCTGGGTATGCTACTTTTTGAAATGAAGGTTGTTGCATTTGCACTTGTGGATGCCAAGGGGTCTCTCCACCAAGATTATAACCCAAACTAGAATAGCCTGGATTCAGTTGTGGATAAGTATAAGCCTGTTGTGGCTGCGACATCCCATAATAAGGTAATCCAGCTTGTGAATAAATAATTCTGGATACAGGTGGTTGTTTTAAACCATCTAAAGGAGTTGGAGTCTGAGCGCACAATACTTTAGGGTATTGGGTTGACCAACCCATCTGAGATGGTTTAGGTACAATAGTTTGATTATGTAATAGGGGTAAAGGTGTATTAACAAGTGGAGTAGATGTAGGTGCAACAGGTTGAACCGATTGATATGATTTCACAACCGTTTGTGGTTGGATGGGTAGAGTGGGTTGTCAATGAAAAATAGTAATTTTGACATTAGGATGAAAAAATAACGACGGAGTACTGTCAAAATGGGTGATCATAGGTTTCCCCCTAGCATGATGAGTATAATAAGATGGAAAATATTGTTCTCCAAATGTCGGGAATCCAGTTTAAATTGTACTAGATGGAATATACCCAGATGGACCAGCTTTATATTTCCCTGATGATGTATATAAAGGATCAAGTTGTTCAGTACTCATTATAGATGTACTAGATAAAATACCAAATGATGACATTGGTGAAGACCATGGGTTTGAGGACGCACCAGAGAAGGTTCCAGATAAATATTGGTAACCAAGTGGGACGGAAGGGCCACCATATAGATGTGACTCTGGTGATGTTATGAACATTGATGGGGTATCAAGAGCAGGATTTGTCACAACTGGAATAGATGGTCCAGCCGAAGATGTTGGCTCAGGCATGGTTATATGACACAATTTATACCCTACTGGATCTACGGGAACTCGAATAGACACAGGATCAAAGAAAGCGGAGTGGGGTGATTAAGGAAAAGTCTCGTAAAGATAAAGCTCTGATCCAAAATGGGTTGGAGTCGAAGGTGTTTCGTCTTGTGGAATTTCTTCAATCGAAATCAAACCAGGTGGAAGGATTTCGTCGTCAGGCCAGAAGTATATTTCAGGTGGCTAACTGCGTGACATGGAAGACTCAATGGCTACAATAGATTGTGGGGCAATCGATACAGGAAAAAATTCTGGTCATTCGACTTTGGGATTTAGATGTTCTGGTAAAAGAATGATAGGATCCATATCAACTTCTAGTTAAACAACGTTAGGTTCGGTAGGTATGGTCTCACTGATTGGATGGATCGTGACCAAAGGTCACTGAGAGGACTCCGTCTCGACAACAGTAGATGAACCAGGATTTGTAGAAACAAATCGAGATGAATCTAGTATATGTGAGGATGATGTCACACCAGAGGTACTGATAGTACTAGTTTTAGTAGAATGATGTCGCCTTCGCCAACCAGAAATTGCTTCCGGTAGTAAAGGTGGTTTCAGTGCTATTCTACACGAATGATGGGGAAAGGGATGTTCTTATTCCATGATGACTTATTTATTTTATGACCAAAAACAAATAAAAAAAATAAAAGGGTAATTCTAGGAAAAAGGTTTACCAAGTAATTTTGAACTGCATAATACCTCCTCGCGAACCAAGGAGTACGAGCAGGTAATCTCCCCGAATGTTGTGTTTGGTGTATCACAAGTTACAAGGCGGCCAAATTGGTTCACTATGGATGGATAGAAAACTAAAGTTATCCTCCCAAATATACTTGAAGGTACGTGGAGGCCCAAGTCTGTATTAGCGATGTCTAATGCGAAACTGCATAGTGAGAGCACCCCCTTATACTTCTCGTACTAGAAAACCGCCCTATATACCTGAAGGTATGTGGATGAGATATGATATACTTATGTACGTGGAGTGAGGTATCACACTCGGAATGTATCGCAGACAAGTTAGCAACAGCTGTTATGTTTAATGATGTCAGAACACGTCTCTAGGCTAGACCTTCTAAATGTTATTGTTAATGTTCCAATGCTTTCTTAGGTAAATTGATGTAAATTTTATGTTGATCTTGTTTAGAAGTTTTTCTTTGAGGTTCACTGCATGATGTGATGGAAATTCCTAAAAATTCAAACTAAATGATAAGCAAAATTTTCAATATAGCTTTTTCAATGAAAATCCTAGCTACTAAGGGCAAGAGAAATTAGTTTTAGAGCAAACAACAAAGAGAACGAACTAAAATGCAACTTTCCTAACTTTTTCCTACGCAACACACACAATTCACTATATGCACATGCATGTTTTTCTTTTCAGCACCTTTAATGTAAATGCAAGAAAGAAAACTATATGCTTCAAATCAATAAAACAAGTGTTTTCTTCTTTGAGAAACGAGGAATTTAACAACAATTTCTCTTTTAGGAAAAATAAAGAATGGAACTACAATTTTTCCTACAGGAAACGAAGAATGGAACAACAATTTCCTTTACGAAAACAGATTTATCTAATGTAGAAATAAAATACTTTGAATTTGATTTTCCAATGATAAAGAAAAACACTAGAAATACATTGAACAAATTTACTTTTCAAAGGAGGAAGAATCTGGAAAGTTTACTGGTCTCTAAGAGGTATCAGACAGTTGAGAGTACAACAAAAAAATGGCTAAGAATGATATTGATGACAAATTTAGATAGAATTTGGTTGGCTAAGGGGCCAACGCAGTCTCTAAGGGGAGACAATGCGTTGCAGTGCACCCCTGAGTGGGAGGCAGTGCGTTGCAGTGCACTGTGTCTTGACCAACAGTGTATTGGCCGCAGCAGGGATTGAAAATCAAGTTACATAACACACTTATAATGAAATTCTTTAATTCAAATGCCTAATAACTAAAATTAGATGCTACTGATGAGGATAAGCAGAGGCAAAAACACTAGGAATGATAGGATACTCCCTAGCAGAGTCGCCAATTTGTTATGCGGAATTATGATCTACGGATAAACCAAATTCCTTAAGTGTGATGCTAGTCACTTATAACAACAGAGGAAATAATTTACTATCACTTTCTCTAAAATAAGCAGATATACATGATGGTGAAATAACCTACTTGTGATCCAAGCGCTTCTCCTTCTCCTTCTGTCGTTGTTGTTGTCGCTTTCAATCCAACTCATATCGCCAAATAGATTCTTGCAAACACAAACAGAGAATAGAAAAAAACATGAAATATATAGATATCTACTTATCTTACTCAATAAAATCGATTAGATTTGAAATATATATATCATTCAAGAATCCATTTCACAAGAAATATAGACATATATATGGGAAAACGAATAGCAATCTTTATTCAAGAGTAGAAGGGGAAGGTTACAACCAATGATCGATTTGCTGTCACCAGCTCCAGCTTCATCAGAGCCTCATCACATCCAACATCATACTAGTAGCATATCAGTACTTTCACTCTCTCAAATGAGAATCCAACAGCATTTATTTACCAAATTTATTCCTTTCCTAGCACTAGGATCTGTGCTCAATTTATAGGAAAACTGATGGTAGTTTCTCAATGAATGACTTTCTAATAGTAGGAAATACATGTTCCCAAGCTCAGAGGTGTTAGATGGACACTTGGATTCGAAGTTTTACACATATGGACTCTTGTAGAAGGCACTAGCCATGTGGATATTCCCAAAACAATGATAATTCTGCTCCTAGGTGACCAACGCACTCTTGAATGTCAGGAAGTGCATTGCATTTCACCCTTGAATGGAGTATCTTGCATTACAACGTAGTTAGTCCCTTTAGAGGTTGTGTTGGTGAGTCAATAAGTGATATAACATATACTTCAAACCTTGGAAATCTCACATAGAAGCCATGAATGAATTTTTCTTCTCTTAGGGCATATAGCAACCGAAATATAAAGGGATGATAGACCCTATTTCATTGGTCCTGGGGATGATGTCCAATTTGACCAGGTCATGGGGGATGATGCCCAAATTTCCCTATAAAAGATGGTTTTTTTTTAGGTGTTAGTTATTATGGCCATAGTTTGTAAGTCATGTGTTGCGAATAAATGTAAAAGTGATGATGTGTTTTCCATCACTTTGAAATGCAACAACGATGTTTTTTTTGGCCTTTTCATATGAATAGTTGCGATATTGGTTTTTAATATGTAATCCTTGGCCAACGAGTGTATGCTATAAACTCTTGGCAAGTGAGGGGTTGTTGAGTCATGTGTGGTCTATACATGGTTGCAAATGATGTACTAGATTTGCATGCAGGTGATTGAAAGTGTGGTTTGGAAAGGACACAAGCAGTGCCTTGGGTGTGTTAATGCTTTTGGGGTCCAAAACCTCCTCAGTTGGGAGGATCGATCTAGGTGGATCTACACACCAAGGGCAAGTACAAAAGGCTCAAAATTAAAAGTGGCAAGAATGTGGCAAAATCAGTATCAATTTGAATATCTCATCGGCCTGATCGCAACTGTGCAAACAGTTCGTCAAACCGAGTTCGTATGTGAAAGTTAGAGCTGGTCAAAGTTGGTAGGTTGACTGGATGACTTGGCAGCTTAAGGAGGCAACAAATCCACAGAAATCTGGCCACCGAATTCCGGCCAGATTCCAGCTAAATTTGTGGGACCTCTAATTTGTCTCCTACAGCCTAAATTTTGGTATTTTAAAAATATACAATTTGTTTTAAATAACGAAAAAACAAAAAAAATTATAAAAATGGGGGTGATGAGCCACCACCCCTGCCACCCCACCGCATAAGCATATAACAAAATATATATAATTATGGGTCGGCAGCCATGACCTCACCGAACCCACGCATTCCATATATGTAAACGGACCCGCTTGCCCAAAATTTAATATGCAAACAGTTTAAAAACTAATACGGGTTCCGGGTATGGGGGTCGGGATTGATCCCCCGACCTCCCTTTAGCCATTTCAACAACTTGCCAACACACAAAAACTATTCCAGTTATAAACTCCACCCGAATTTTTTTATATAAACCTATCATTTCGTCAATGCGCCCAGGCAGACCAGGAGCGGCACGAGGATCGAGGCGGGCAGCGGAACCCTGAGCCTTTCCAGGGGCAGGTGGAACCATGACTTGAGCTCAACTTTTAGAGGGGCAAAATTTTCTCAATGTCCAAATTGGACAAATTTTATATGGATCCTACACCTCTCGGCAATAGGAATCCGATGGTTCTATCCATTTCTACAACCGAGGTCTCCATTTTTTGGCTAGTTTGCAGATTGGAGGTATAAGGGTGTAATTTTACATTGATGCTTGTACTTTCATTTTATTTTCCACTTAATGAAAGAGGGCCTCCCCATTGATTGAGCAAGGCCCAGAGACGTAGTCCCTCCTGGACGAACTCTGATATCAAGTTCTCATCTTCTTTGCATTATTTTATGTGCTTCTCTCTTCTTGTTTCATGCCTTTTAAGTTTCATGGTTAAGATGCAATTTTGCATGTAATTCTTTATTCCATCTCGAAGCTAAAGATTTTGGATCAATAGATGAGAGGTCACAAGAGAAGGTGAAAGTTCACCCTCCTCATTTCTATAAATATACCCTCATGCCTCATTTTAAAGTGACTTTAGCACATGAGAATAGACTAGGAGTACATATTTGATCTATGCTTGAAGAGCTAGAGGCACTAAGCTCTTGGCATCTAGTAGTGTGAGCTCTAGTGAGACTAGGATTTTGTATTGGATAAGGGAATGAGCAGCTCATCTTCCACTGTTGGGATTTGATGAATTCCAGGATATGTACTTGTATTTGTAGCAACATTATAGAATTTATTCATTTCTAACATTGATTCCCATGCTTATTCATAGTGGTTGTATCAATTGTTTGGTGTTTTCACTATATTTGTGTTTGTGCTTTCATACCGAAAATATGTTATGGGCTAGTTTGTAGTTGTTGCATGTATGTTTGCTTTCGAATTTGTGCTTACTTATTCCATGCCATGTAGGTGACCTATTGTGAACTAATTTATAGCTAAGCTCTGGCATGTTCTTGTTTATGTATGTCTGAGGTGGTTTTGGCTCACTAATCCTTCTCATGGAATACTTCTTCTTATGGTTTTTGTGACTTTCTTGTACCTCTTTTTGTATTTTTCCAATATTGGGTTGACCTTGTTATATCATCAAGACATTTCATTCTTGCCCTCACTCTGACATATTTTCATATGACAAACAAGAGAGAAATGTTCATGGTAATAGCCTGTCCCACATACTAGATGGGGCTCCTATCCTAAACAATGCAAGTTCTAATTGGGACTTCACATTGGGGAGACCCCCTATCTATTGGCGGCATCCAGCATCATCAACATATTTGGTGCTAGAAGGAGAGCTAGATGCCAAGTTGAGCCCTTGGAGTTTGTTTTTAGTGTCATATATTTAAATGGCTCTATCCTGAATCTCTATAACGGGTTGTTTTTCTATAAGTGTAAATATTTTAGTGTCTACATAAATAGGTTATAAATCATCATAGTTGAAGTTTGATGGCTAGGGTCAGATAATTTTCTTTGGACACATGCTTCAATTTATTCATATATGTCATTCGGACAAAATACATTGTAAGGATGTTATTGGCATGTTGTTTACCCTCATGCTTGAAGGTCGTGTCAATCATTGGTGCCACACGTTGCCAGCAACATCCATGCATTCGTTCGAGCAACTAATTAGTAAGCTATGACAAGCCTTTGATAGGTACGATTTTCAAGATGTGTTTAGAAGGATGAATAAGATTAGAGTGAAACATTAAGAATCATTAGAGGATTTTTCTACTAGGTTTGTTCATCTTTGTTGTGGATTTCCAGAGAGATATGTCGATTAGATGTATTTGAATGAAAAAATTCATCATTTGGTTATCATTTCTCCATAACACCTTCATTCTAAAACAAATCTCAATTCTTATGATCATCATGATATTATGCAAGCTACAAATTGGTCTGGTCTTATCCCTAATCTTGTCTTTCCAATTTCTGCGAGTTGGGAAAATTCTCAAACCTTTAAGGAGGAAATTACTACTCGTGAAATTTATCATCCTCCTTCAGATTCATCACCTAACAAAATTTTTTCCATAAACAATTTAGATGATGAATAATTTTTGCAGGACGAAGAACCAATATGTCTTGCTTTTGAAGCTCTCATATATCCTGGTGAATTTGGACCTGAAGATAAAATTCATGTAACATCTCTCCCTGTTGATGAGACCCAAATCAAGCTCGTTAATCATATGTCTAAATCTATTCTTGAACTTCATTCACCTATGGGAAATGACTTAGGTCTTATCTTAGATAATGTTGAATCCCATATCGGACCCATGGAGCATGACATGAATGCAGATTCATTGGTCCCTTAGTCTGACACTAATGTGCAACATGTGAATCATAGATTTAATTTAACTACAATTGATGTTCCTTTGCTTGAATATTTTCATCCATTGTACCCTGATTTATTTGATAAGTCTTATAAACCAGTTTTTTCCCTAAATTAATTAGATGTTCATCCTGTTGGTTTTTATTCTGATTAGGTACACGATATAATTGGATCACAATTAAAAGATGAAAATATTGAATGTCATATTTGTTATACATTATTTTTTCACACTCCACTTTGTGTTGTCATACAACAAGAGTCGCAAAATATGTTCTCCATCAAACATGTCTAGAACATCCCTGAAGAATTGGAAGAAGACTTGACTTGAAAAAAATCTGAAAATATTGTCAAGAACCTTGTTTTACAATCCTAGCACATTATGCATATCTGATGACTCGCGCTTGTCACATTTTTCACTACTTGTGCCTAGCGCTAGCAGTGCAACTTTTGTCATGAAAATTTGTGCTGACTGTCTTCAGGCAGTTTTCCCAAAATGGAGGAGAAGCTTCCCTTACTAGAATCCTCGAGAATGACAACATGTTTTCAGGTTGTTGATGATAGGAGCGAGACCTGCCATTCATGGCCATGGATCTTTCCCTTAAGATGTGGAACTCCTCCCACCTTTTATGTATCCTCAACTCCCTCTCCTTCCCTATAAATGAAACCCCTACCATACACTAATGGTTGGTTTCCATCCTATGAGCTTAAGCATGCCCAATTGTTTTTCATTTGTTAAGGAGGAATTTGTTTGAAGTCGAAGGCTAGGACTTGGAGTCTCACCTGAAGGAGGCGTCCAACATCAAGGCTTCTGATTGTACTACTCCCTTTTCCATTCTATTAATAATTCATTATGTGTTTCCTTTCCATAAATATGTCAATTATTTTCTATCTATTGTAGTGTTATTTGATCTATTGCACTCCCAAGTATATTTTGGGAGTCCCCTATTGGTTTTTATCCATCCATAGGTAACCGAGTTTACTACCTTGTATACCATGATACACCAAACACAACATTTGGGGAGATTGGTTTCCATACGTTAAGTCCTTGGTTCGTAAAGATGTATATTGAAGTTCACAATTTCTTGGTAAACCTTTATGCCTAACTTACCCCTTTTTTATTTATTTTTTAATTTCTAAAATTAATTGACCGCAGAATAACATCCCCTTCGTGGAAAACCTCCTTATTAGATCTTATGTTGATACTAATGGCAACATTTCCTAAGTCTACCAATCAAGGAAACCCCTCTGACATGAATCCTGGTCCTTTTCCTCCTTTTGGAAATGTTGGTGTTCCTTATATGGCGAAATTGTCCCTTCTCGGATTTACCATTGATTTTACAGTTTGGTTATTTTCAACCCCTATGTATTTTTTTGACCCCTAGGGGGTTATTTTTGACTCCCATGTATTTTTCTATAGGCTACAACCCACATGAGGCTCCTACCTCAACCAGCTACAACTAGACATCTATCAAGCTACAACTCGATATGGAAGCACCAATTTCCTCACTCTATAATAAAATCATATCCTGATTTACCTAGATATCAGCTATGTTTTCCTCCTTCTTCACTGCTGCCCTTCCAGCCTTCAAATATGTTTCATATCAGCTCTAGATATTCATAGCATCTCTATCTTCTCTCTCTCTAACATTCTGCAGCTCTCTTACATTCTTCTAATCTTTTCAATTCTGCAACTTTTTAACCTCTTATAAACTCTTCAAATTTGTTGCATCCTCTCTCTTCCTTCCTCCAATTTTCGTCTCCTTATGCACATGGATATTACCTGTTTTATACAGATACCTTCATGACCATTTTCATTCTCTATGGGAATATGAAGTGAACAGACATGACTCTTGCCTTTCACCCACTAATTTCTCCACTCAGCATATTCTAAATGTTACAACAACATGTACAATTATTAAAGTATCAATTGGAGTTTTGCTTTTCCTGGGAGACTTTCCTTTGCATCACAAACAATATAAAACAAATAATACATTTACATTTACATTCAAATATTTTACTCAACCCTTTCAATTTCTTAGCTTTGCTGAGCGTTTTTCCTCTTCTTCTTGCTGTCCTTTTGTCTTTTTTGTTCGTGTAGTTATATTTCAACTATGTTGCATAACTTCCCTTTCTTCCCGACTCGACCCATGTTGTTGCACTGTTCTCCATGAGCTCTGGGTCCTTTTTCTTACCTGAGCCTTTCTTTGTTGTGTTCATACTTTTCTTTTAGCACACAGTTGCAACTGCATAACATTGTTCATCTTGGCTAGCTTCTTTAACCAAACCTGCTACAAAATACCAGAATACGTTGTGGAAAATGAATTTTAAAAACTCCACACAAAATTTCCCTTTACACGCAACAGGGATCAAGCTTGGAAGGTCGCAATATACATATGCACGCGAATCAAACAGTGGAATTTCGTAACATATACAGACCATATATAATTCCAAACCAATGCGTAAACCCTAAACCAATGCAAATACGCAGGATTTTCTTACCAGAGGGTCCCACACAGTTCTGACCAATCACGGCCAATTGCACTTCGTGAACTTTACAACGTATCCTTAAGAGTTAAACTCTATTTATTGCAGGATGCGATGTTGTGCAGAGTCGACGTGTGTCACTCCACTTCAGTTCACAAAACATTAAACTTCCCTTGTGGTCGCCTTAATGCTATCCCCCAAACGTTACGATGTGCGATATCGCTTCCAGGCCGCTGCAATCTTCATTGTTGGCTTGTCCTAGTTCCGAAGGTCCACGCAATGTCCCCACCGATTCAATTCACATCCCAAAACTTTAAACTTCCCTTGTGGTCGCCTTAATGCTATCCCCTAAATGTTGCGATGTGTGATATCACTTCCAAGCCATTGCAATCTTCGTCATTGTCCTGTCCTAGATCTGGCGTTCCATGCAATGTCCCCACCGATTCACTTCGTATCGCAAAACTTTAAACTTACCTTGTGGTCGCCTTAATGCTATCCCATAAACGTTGCGATGTGCGATATCGCTTCCAGGCCGCTTTAATCTCCGTCGTTGGCTTGCCCTGGATCTGATGGTCCACACAATGTCCCCACTGATTCACTTTGCATCGCAAACTAATAATCTTAACTTGCGAAAACTTCTAACTAATACTCCTATTTTCTGTTGTGTGTGAAAACGTTGTGGTTGCGACGTACTTTATCACCATTTATCGATGTTGGATCTACAGTCCCCATCGAGTTTGCAAATCCGATTGATTTCATTCTGCGTTAACACAATATACAAGTCCTATGGCCTCGCTTGTGCCTGCAAATCCGATTATTCCTCTTGTTTTGCGGTAAAATACACATGTTCGGTTTCAATAGAGATTTAAAACAACTGATTCAAAATAGGGAACCCGATCAAAGCACAAAACACTCGGGGTTTGTTTATAAATGAAGTATTGTTCTAAAACAGAGATCCCAATCAAACACAAAACACTTTGAGTTAACTTGGAAATGGAAAACTTAGAGCCAAGCCCTCATATGGTTGGTTTTTACATTTACTTCTATTTTTTCATTCTCTACTTCTGCTTCTCTATTGCCTCTACTGCCTTTGCTGCTTCTCTGCTGCCTTTGTTGTCTTGGTTGCCTTTGTTGCCTTTGTTGCTTCTCTGATGCCTTTGTTGCCTTTGCTACCTTTCTTGATAGTCTAATGTTGCTCCTTGCCTCTCTGTTGCTCCTTTGGCTCTCTTTTATGCTTTCTTACTGCATTGTTGCCTGATCTGCTCCTTTTCCTTTTTGTTGGTTCTTCTCTGCTCCTTTCCCTTAATGATAGTTCAGGTGCTACTCTTTTTGCTCCTTTACCATCAATGACAATATTTCCAACAGTCTCCCGCTTTGGCATCGATGGAAACACATCCACCAATACTCCAATACTTCCTCTAGGACTTCCTCCCCCTTTAATTCTGAGAAGTGTCTTCCTTCCTCTACTCTCTTTTCAAAAGAGTTGTTCTTCTTCTTCTTGCTTTTCCTCCCCCTTTGACATCAATGGCAAAGGGTTTCACATTTCCCAGTGTAATTTCTATCTTTGCATTTCCTCTCTCTCAGCTGTGTTTAGGCCTTGCTTCTCCAAACTGGTGTACAAGAGTTGTTGGGAGAACACTTTGAGAATCATTGAACTTGTATGTATATACACAGTAAGTTGATACCATCCCAAAGCACGGACTCCTTGCACTTGTATAAAGCTTAAAGTGATGGTAAGGACACTTCATAGAAAAAATTGTACTAGACTTATATAATCAGAGATGCATCATTGAAATAATACTAAAGTAATGAAAATGCTCCATATGACATATAAATTTTACTCCAAATATACTTCAATCTATATTATGATCTGCATCTGAGATACATATCTATTGAGGGAGATTGTAGATGGAATATGTCTTCTTCTGCAATACATATCTACAGTACACATCTATTCAAATATGATGATGCTAGTATACCTTTTATAGTTGTGGTTCACCTTTAATGCCTGTTGGTGGTGATATGTGATAGGCTGCTGGCAGAGATATTACACTATCGTTCGAAAAGCCCTTAATACCGATGTGAACACTGAATCACACTAGAACTTACAACTTATAGTAAGATTAGACAACATCTTTCAATCTAAGAGACCAATTGACTTTAATACTGTACAAAGTACTTTTAAAAACAAACCCTTGAGGTTGGATACATTCAATGCATTGATCAATCTCACTTATCAACTATGCAATTTTATTTATGACATAAGGGGGTATGTATGTCAATAATCAACCTTTATGCAATGGTGAAATACCAGCAATTCCTTTCTTCCAAAGTAGGCTTTAGATGAGTCAATAAAAGACTCTTGATCTTCAAATTTAAGACTAACACAACTGGTCCTTCATACTTAAGATACTTTGCAATAATCATAGCAACCAGAGCTTAATTCACATATACTATAATGTTGATAACGCTAGGAATACTCCCTTGATGTACTTCTGCCATAATACTCTGATCCTGAGGACCTGTACCAAACCACTGCTCCACTGATAACACTTGGTATTCTGCTGATAGGCAAGCTTCTTGTTCCAAATACCAATTGATACTAATTTGATAAATCATGCATTAATTTCACTTCAGCTCGTGCATGCACCCATAGTTAAGACAACCTTCATAGTTTCTACTATTGAACTCTCCACTGTTCTCAACAGCAATCATCAATATATTGAATCTTATCATGGCATCATTAACCTTTTTCTTATTCTTTCATACTGTTTTAAAATAATATCACTGCATATTCCTTTCTAGGACTGCTCCAGAATCATTGTTGCTCTACATACACTTCAACTGTTCTAACATAATGATCTTCGAGAAGACATCTTCAATTTCTTTACTTGGAATCTACAAGGGCAGACCACTCATAGTTTTATCACTCATTTAACTGCTTTCCTCCAAGGGGACCTTCTATATATGAGTGATGTAATGATATAATGATGATAAACATTTCTCTTACTCATCCTTCTTAATTTTGTTTCATTGTTAACTCTTGTAGTGTAATGCACAGTGTGATCATCCACTATGGATATTTCCAGTTCTAAAGCTCAAAACATAATTTTTGAGATTTTAACCATTCATCACTTAGTGTGATTTTGTATTCCTAGCTTATATGTTCATGGTTGATGTTCCCGCTACCACAAAGGCTACTTGTTGCCTTCTCTCCTTCCATCAACCTGTTGGCTATTAAATGCTTCATGAATCCTTCTTCCTCTATAGTTCTCTATCAGAGGAATTGTCCTTTCCCTTCCTGAACTTTTATATGTTCTTATTCGAAGGAGTTATTCTTAGACTACTTTTATGGGGACCTTTTATGAACTGCTCTCCCCCTGGGATTTTGCTTCTTATCTATTACTGGCTAGATATTTGAATTGCCTCCTAGAGAAGCTCCCCCTGAGACTATGATGGATATATTATGTTATTGAAGTAACAGGCTCCCCCTTTCTCTTTTCCTTCCATACTTTATTGGGGTTCTTCATAATGTTTGAAATTATTTTTTATTCATAGTTTTGTCTGATTTGATTGGATTCCATCATCTGTCTAGAGCTCTTTAATGTATAGGGAAGCTTACAGTATTTTGCTTTGTGACCAAGCTTGTGGCATGAATAACATCTTATTTTACCTAAGTAGGGTTGAGTTGGTGTATGGCATTATGTTCCCCTTTTTTAACACAATTTACATTCAACATATTTATGTCCAAATTAATTGCATGAAAAATAGTAGCCATGGAAATTATTTGTATATTTGGTGATAGATTATCTTCTCCATTTGTTTGCTTGAGGTAGTCTTTTCATTTTCTGCATCTTTTTCTGAATGGACTGGATTTGCTTTGTCTTACAGTATGCCGCAATATGTCTAGGTTTGTGGTAGGAAAAACAAGTGATACTTCTCATAGGAGGAAAAAACCTCCTTTGACAGCTTCCGAATTTATTCAATTCATATTCAGGAGTGTATGAGCCTATTGGAGCTGACTGTTTCTTCATTTCATTCCTTTTCATTTGAGGTTGTTGCTTATTTTTGTTTACTTCATTACCTATCAAGGTCTTACTGGATTCTAATTCTTTGGATCTCTTTTGGTTTGCTTCATCATCTTTCTCAATATCTTTCTTTTCTGAGTTTTAATTGGAGGTAATCTCATCCTCGAGCTACTTACACAACCTTATCCATTCTTCTATCAGTCTTCTAGCTGCAATAAGCTCAGATTTCTGAGAGTTATCATTTTCTTTTATTACAGTTTTCACGAAATTGATATTCTTGTTATATTCAACCTTGGAATTATTGTTTTCTCATTCATAGCATATACCGGTCTTTATAAGAGGAGATCTTTGAGCATTTAGTATTTTTTCCAATTGTTCAGATTTTTTCATCCGTGGAGTATTCATATATAATTCCCTTTGGGCCTTTTCTAATTTATTTCTCAGGCATACTACTTCTTCTTCCAATTTCTCTTGCTCCTGATTTTTATCATTTATTTGCTTTATCATAATGTCTTCCACCTTCTTAGCTTCTTCAAGTTCTAATTTAACCTGAATGAGGTTTTCAGAACTTGGTTCTTCCTTTACATATTTCAGGAGAATGTCTTTATGTTTTCTGCACTTGAGTTTAAGTCTATTAATTTCCTCTAGGGAACTCATTAGCTCCCCCTCAAGATCTACCTCACTTTCTTCCTCATCTTCCAAAAGGAATCCTTCAGGCTCTTTCTTTGCCATCAACACAAATTCAGAGGTTCCTTCTTCATCTGAGCTTTCAGATGCACTACTATCTTGCTAAGCATAAAATGATTTCCTATTGAATCTCTCCCCTTTCTGCCAGTTTTTTTTTTTTTTTCTCTATCTCTTGTGGCTGGTTCTCTGTTCTCTTATGGGGACATTTTGAACCATAGTGCCCCACTCTTCCATGGTTAAAGCACTTAAATGGAAGTTTACCTTTATACTTACCTGTTCCTTTCTCCAATATTCTGACAAATCTGGCCTCTTATTCATCAGAGTAGGAGCATGTAGCTTCCTTCTCTTCTCTGCACTTATCTGCCTTAAAGGCTTCCTCCCTCACATTTGACTTTCCCTTTGGAAGTCTCATCTCATAGGCTGTTAAGTTTCCAAGCAATTGGTTCATGGTTAGCGTTTCCCAGTTTGTTGTTTCTTCTATGGCATAAACCTTAGGGTTAAACCTGGATGGTAAATATCTCAATATATTTTGTACAATTACACATTCTTTAATGATTTCTCCTAGAGCTTTCATGTTATTCACAACTTCTGCAACCTTTAAGAAGAAACTGGCTACATCTTCATCTTCATTCATTTTTACATTTTCAAACTGAGCTCTATAGGCTTGCAGTTTGGACATCTTCACCTTTTTATCTCCCTCATGGATATTTTCTAAAGTATCTCGAATATCTTTGGCAGTCTCATTGTGCATTACTTTGATAAATTCTGCTTCACCTAGACCGCTCAAGAGTGCATTCATGGCATTTGCATAGCTATGAAATTTTGCTTGGCTTCTTTCTCTATGTCAGTATCCTTTGGAGCATATCCTTCTTCCACAGCATCCCAAACTTCTATTCCTAGAGACTTTATGTATGTCCTCATTCTTATTTTCCAGAAGGAATATTTTGTGCCAGTAAACAAAGGGGATTTATTTTTTTAGCATCCTTCTAGGCTAGCCATCTTGGGGACCTAGGATCTCCTTCTAGTTGTTAAACTGATACAGAAGGAACCTGGCTCTGATACCAATTGTTGAACCTTTGGTTAAACTGAGAGGGGGGGTGAATCAGTTTAATACATTCATGGACTTTTAAACTTTCCTTTAAACTTATTTATACCTTAATTTCATGATCAACTTATTATATAATGAAATGGCAATCTTAATATGTGAGTAGCAAGTATTAAGCAAATTAAATACAGAATATCAACACATAATCCTCATGCACATGGACAACATATATAAGTGGAAACCCATAAGAGAGAAAACCACATCTTATTATTGTTGTGATGCAAAGGCAATCTCCAACTCCTTCTCACCACTCATTTTATGTAGGCTTCAACCTACAAGAGGCTACTACCTCAAATTCTACAAGCTACAACTTTCAAGGAAGCTCCAACTCCCATCTGGTTTCTGCAGGCTATAACCCACAGGAGGCTCCTACCTCAAACAACTCCAACTCGACATCTATCAAGCTACAACTTGAAACGGAAGCACCAACTCCCATGTATTTTTCTGTAGGCTAAAACCCACAGGAGGCTCCTACCTCAACCAGCAACAACTGGACATCTATCAAGCTAAAACTTGATATGGAAGCACCAACTTCCTCACTCTATAATAAAAGCATATGTTGATTTACCTGGATATCAGCTCTATTTTCCTCCTTCACTGTTGCCCTTCCAACCTTCAAATCTGTTTCATTTCAGCTCTGGATCTTCACATCATCTTTATCTTCTCTCTCTCTAACATTCTGCAGCTCTCTTACATTCTTCTTCTCTTTTCAATTCTACAGCTTTTTAACCTCTTATGCACTCTTCAAATCTATTGCATCCTCTCTCTTTCTTCCTTCAATTTTCGTCTCCTTCTGCACATGGATATTACCTATTTTATACAGATAAATTCATGACCATTTGCATTCTCTATGGGAATATGAAGTGAACAGACATGACTCTTGCCTTTCACCCACTCATTTCTTCACTCAGCATATTCCGAATGTTACAACAATATGTACAATTATTATAGTATCAAATGGAGTTTTTCTTTTCCTGTGAGACTTTCCTTTGCATCACAAACAATATAAAACAAATAATACATTTACAGCTACATTCAAATATTTCACTCAGCTCTTTCAGTTTCTTAGCTTTGCTGAGCATTTTTCCTCTTCTGCTTATTGTCCTTTTGTCTTTTCTGTTCCTGTAGTTATATTTCAACTATGTTGCATAACTGTCTTTTTTGCTCAACTCGACCCATGTTGTTGCATTATTCTGCATGATCTCCGGGTCCTTTTTCTTACCCGAGCCTTTCTTTGTTGTGTTCAGAATTTTATTTTAGCACACAGCTACAACTGCATAACATTGTTCATCTTGGTCGGCTTCTTTAACCAAACACGCTGCAAAATACTAGAATATGCTATGGAAAATGAATTTTAAAAACTCCACACAAAATTTCCCTTTACACGCAACACGGCTCAACATTGGATGGTCGCAACATACATACGCATGTGAATCAATTAGCGAAATTTTGTAACATACACAGACCATATATAAGTCCAAACCAATGTGTAAACACCAAACCAACGCAAATACATGGGATTTCTTATCGGAGGGTCCCACACGGTCCTGAAAAATCGCGGCCAATCGCACTTCACGAACTTTACATGGTAAATTAAAGAGTTAAACTCTATTTCTTGCGAGATGCGATGTTGCGCAGAGTCGACGCATGTCCCTCCACTTTGCATCGCAAAAATTATAAACTTCCCTTGTGTTCACCTTAATACTATCCCCTAAACGTTGCGATGTGCGATGTCGCTTCCAAGCCATTGCAATCTCCACCGTTGGCTTGTCCTAGATCCGATGGTCCACGCAATGTCCCCACTAATTCACTTTGCATTGCAAAAATTTAAACTTCCCTTGCAGTTGCCTTAATGCTATCTCCTGAACATTGCGATGTGCGATATTGCTTCTAGGCCACTTAAATATCCATCATTGGCTTATCCTGGATCCGACAGTCCACGCAATGTCCCCACCGATCCATCGCATCGCAAAACTTTAAACTTCCCTTGTGGTCACCTTAATTCTATCCCCTAAAAGTTGCGATGTACGATATCGCTTCCAGGCCGCTGCAATCTCCGTCGTTGGCTTGTCCTGGATCCGACGGTCCACGCAATGTCCCCGCCGATTCAATTTGCATCGCAAACTGATAATCTTAACTTGCGAAAACTTTTAACTGATACTCCTATTTTTTGCAATGTGTGAAAACGTTGTGGTTGCGACATATTTTATCACCGTTGATTGGTTTTGGATCTATGGTCCCCGTCGAGTTTGAAAATCTGATTGATTTCATTCTGCGTTAACACAATATACAAGTCCTATGGCCTCGTTTGTGCCTGCAAATCTGATTATTCCTTTTGTTGTGCGATAAAATACACATGTTCGGTTTCAACTGAGATTTAAAACAACTGATTCAAAATAGGGAACCCGATCAAACCACAAAACATTTAGAGTTTGTTTGGAAATGAAGTACTATTCTGAAACAGAGATCCCAATCATACACAAAACACTTGGAGTTAAATTGGGAATGGAAAACTCAGAGCCAAGCCCTTAGATGGTTGGTTTTTACATTTACTTCTCCTTTTTTTTCTCTACTTATGCTTCTCTGTTGCCTTTGCTGCCTCTGTTGCCTTTGTTTCCTCTTTGTTACCTTTGCGGCCTTTGTTGCCTTTGCTGCTTCTCTGTTGCCTTTGTTGTCTTAGTTGCCTTTGCTACCTTTGCTGCTTCTTTGATGCCTTTGTTGCCTTTGTTGCCTTTGTTGCCTTTGCTTATAGTATAATGCTACTCCTTTCCTCTTTGCTGCTCCTCTCCCTCTCTTTTATGCTTTCTTACTGCATTTTTGCCTGATCTTCTCCTTTGCCTTATTGTTGGTTCTTCTCTGCTCCTTTGCCTTAATGATAGTTCAGGTGCTTCTCCTTTGTGCTCCTTTGCCATAAATGACAATATTTCCAACAACACCACCTTCTTAGAGATTGTCCTGGTATTCCCAAGGTATTATAAGTGTGGTCTACAGGCTCGAATCAACCTTTTTCATTGGCCTCTGGAGATCATGTTGGAGATAAACCCTCAAATTGTGATAGTAAGGTCTATGGGAAAAAGGGTAAAGTCAAATTTCCATGTAGGTTATGTGAAGGGGATCATCTTATTCACCTTTTTCCTTATATGGATGAAGCCTCCAAAGTGTTGGGAAACCTTATAGCTTCTCATCCTTTTCTTTCGGTTGGTTATCAAAAGGTTTCCCCTGATCCTCCACTATTTGATGAAGTGGTTGAATAGAATTCATCTCTAGTCAATCACACTCTCTCTGAACATGAATCCCATGAGTCCATTCCAGACCATTCATTGGTTGAGAAAACGGTTGACCCAATTTCACCTTCTATTGATCGTACTTTTCCCATAGAGACTCAACTCCATACCACTCATGTTCTTATTGTTTCTTAGTATTCGAATGAACTAGAGGGAAATCCTCTCATTCCCAAGGTACATGGGGCAATTATTCTATTCCCACGGCACCCCCTCCAAGTAGTATGGTTGCTTCTTTTGATTGGAGTCGACTAGAAGGATATCGTCTTCCTTCTTACGTGCCCTTTAAAATCACAGTACAAGATTATAATATACCCATACCTATCACAATCATATATGAAGAAGCCTCTATTAGTATTTTTTCTTCAGCTACTTGGCAAGCTTTAGTTTCTCTGCAGCTTGTGCCCGTTACCTAGAATTTGTTTGCTTTTAACAGAGGAACCAGTCAACTGTTAGTGATCATTCCTAAGTTGCGCATTACTTTGGGAGGAAAAATCATCTACATCTATGTGATGGTTGTCCAAGGCCCTTTGGATTTTAATTTACTCCTTGGGCATGATTATTTTTATGTCATGGGATCTCTTGTCTCTTCTCTATTTCGTGTTATGTGTTTCCCGCATGAAGGAAGAATGGTGACCATTGATCAAATTTCATTCATTGCTCCTAATTTGGCTCCCAATCAACCAACATCCCTAAGTGGTCCTTATATGCAAGTGGTATCTTCCCCACCACAGGTTAATTATGTGGCAACATGTTCCATGCCTGCATCTACTAATGATCTAGTCAGTGATATAGTGCATCATGTAAGGGGGCATTGGAGTCTGATATTTCCATTTGATCCCTTGGTATTTATCCCTTCCAGAGTGTTGTTCCCCCATATGATGATAACCTCTTAGAATCCACGACCTCTTATGGGCCGTGAACAAGATCTCTGGAGAAAAATTCCTTTTCTTATGTCAAGCTCGTTAAAAAATGAAACAAGGTGTCAGAGCAGAGTTCCTTGTCTTCTGTCAAGCTCGTTCAAAAATAAAACAAGGCTCCTGAGCAAAGTTCCTTGTCTTGTATCCAGCTCGTTAAAAAATGAAACAAGGTGTCTAGAGCATAGTTCCTTATCTTCTGTCAAGCTTGTTAAAAAATGAAACAAGGTTCCAGAGAAAAGTTCCTTTTCTTTTGTCAAGCTCGTTAAAAAATGAAACAAAGTGTCGAAGGAGACTTCCTTTTCTTGTGTCAAGCTTGTTAAAAAATGAAACAAGGTGTCATGGGGATAGTTATTTTATTGTGTCAACCTCGTTTAAAAAAGAAACATTTCCCTATGAGGATAGTTCTTTTACTATGTCAAACTCGTTAAAAAATGAAATAGGTCCCTATGAGCATAGTTATTTTACTATGTCAAGCTCATTAAAAAATGAAAAAAATCCCCTTTCAATTTGAGTCATTGATTAGATCTCGTAAATTAGCCTTCATTCCATCCACATGTTAGTAACCATTAGTCTACTTAGGTGAATGAAATCTCGTAAATTAGCCTTCATTCAATCCACATGTTAGTAACCAGTAGTCTACTTAGGTGAATGAAATAAAACTTAGGGGGAATGTACCTCGAATTGATTCATTATGTTGGGGGCATGCAAACTTATTCCAAGCATAGTTTGTCTTCGTTTCAAGCTTGTGTAAAAATGAAACCACTCTCAAGAATAGTTTGTCTATGTTCAAGATTGTGTAAAAATGAAACCACTCCCAAGCATAGTTTGTCTCTGTTTCAATCTTGTGTAAAAATGAAATCACTCTCAAGCATAGTTTTTCTCATGTTTCAATCTTATGAAAAATGAAACCAATTTCAAGCATAGTTTCTTGTTTCAAGCTTGTGTAAAAATGAAACCATATTCAGAGGTTCTCAAGCATAGTTTCCCATGTTTCAAGCTTGTGTATAAATGAAACCATTCTGATCCTGCCTATCGTGATTGCCTTTTTATCTTCCTCTTATGCCAGATGAATCTTGGTTTTTTCATTCCATCGTCACCATATGTTTGGACAATCATACGCTTTCACTTGGTTGTTTTACCCTTTCATAGGGAACCGTTATGATGAGTGGTCTTATTAGCCAACCTCTTGACCTTTAAGTGTTTTTTAGTAGTTCCATCATCACTAGAACCAGGTTTTCTACCCTTTATACCACTCGTTCCTCCAGGAGGAGTCCTCTTTCATCTCTTTTTAGACTCCCAAACTATGAAAATATTGCCAATAAATTGTCCTTTCGAGCTCATAAAAGTAAATGAAAACATGTCTACTCAGTATAAATTTAACCCTTTTCCGTACTGAGATAGACTAGTTACGAAAAGGAATACCTTAGTCAAACATGGCTTAGAGGTTCTCTTGGATATTGTTTTCTACCTTTTCGGATTCAAGAGACTATCTACGAAAAGGGACCTTTGGAGTTTCCTTTTTTCCTCTTTTTTAAACTCTCTAAACAATGTGAAAAAGATGTTGAGTTACCCCTCCATCGGACTCGTAAACCTAAAATGAGGAAGGACTTGTAACCATGAGGAGACCAAGCTACTTCTTCCTAGGGATCGTTAAAAATAATAGAATGGATTCATCCGAAGGATGAACTTATATGACAATCATATGGTATCTCTTAAATCTTGAGATCAAAAATAAAGAGGTACTCGCTAGAAATAGTGGGGGAAATGGAAGGAAGCATATATCTTGTATTTTGTGTGAAAGGAAGCATGTCCCTCTTGAACATGACACATATTTGTATCTCGTTTTAGGTTTGGGATATATTCACTTTGTCACTTTCCTTCTTGGGTTTGCAAAATCCATTTTCCTCTCATTCAATTATATCATATTTTCATCATGACCTTTAATCCTATTTTGAGTAAATGCTACCAAATTCCATAGTCGAGTCGCCAATATGTTCAAGATAAGGCCCTATCTGCAAAATCAAACCACTTATACCCTATCTAACATTTGCTGCATCAATCCTGAATCACTCTTATAAACTTTGCAGAACATATGTTTCATGTCAATGATGTTGGAAACAGTATGGCCCCCCTTCGATGGATCACTTCCTCTCGACTCAAACTCATTATCCAAGAAGATGATCGAGAAATCCCATTTCAGTACCTTAGAGCTTGCATGCCTCAATGGCAAGTTCTTCACATTCAACGATAGGTTCACATCGTTGGCCTTCGATCAAATGATTCTGCAAGCATTTGACTTTAGCTCTATTGTTCACACTCGTAGATTGTGTTGTTGTACCTTGAGATCCATCATCATCATTAGTGGTTTCTCTCATGCTTGTTCATGGTTTAAATCATTGACTGGTAATCAAGTGGTTTCTACCATGTTTGACCTCAACACATCTATTCAAATGGTCATATTTTTACTTTGGTTGGATCGAGACAGAGGTGAAGACCCTGGGTTTCATTTGATAAATCCAGGCTGCGCGGAGTTATTCAGTATTCATGATTGTGCACAAGATCCTTTCTAGTTATATGGTTGTGCCCATGCCATGGATACATGTATTCATGATTATAAACATGATCCTTTCTAGCAGGATGGTTGCGTCCATGTCGTGGATCCATGTATTATTAGATGTATGCTCATAAACGTCTTGTTAGGCATACTTAGATCGAAGATGTAAAATATATTGTATTACGTTTGGTTTGCAAGTCTCTTGATGGTGGTTCTCTCAGTCCTTGCCTTTTCTTGTAAACCACTTCAACCATCACTCCCCATTCTGACTTCATGCTTTAGGGGGGATTTTTTATATAGTATTTTTTCACACTCCACTTTGAGTCGCCATACCACCAGTGTCATAAAATATGTTCTCCATCAAACATGTCTAGAACATCCTTGAAGAAGTGGAAGAAGACTTGACTTGAAAAAATTCTGAAAAGCTTGTCAAGAACCTTATTTTACAAGCCCAACGCGTTCCACATAGCTAATGATTCACGCTTGTCACCTTTTGCACTATTTGTGTCTAGTGCTGGCAGCGTGAATTTTGTCAAGAAAATCCATGCTAGCCCTCTTCAGGCGGTTTTTCCCAAAATGGAGGGGAGGCTTCCCTTACTAGAAGCCTCGAGAATGACGACGTGGTTTCAGGTTGTTGATGATAGGGGTGATACTTTCCATTCATGGCCATGGATCCTCTTTCCATGGATCTTTCCTTTAAGATGTGGAACTCCTCCCACCTTTTATGGATCCACAACTCCCTCTCATTCCCTATAAATGAAACGCCTACCATCCACTAATGGTTGGTTTCCATCCTATGCATGCCAAATTTCTGCCCATTTGTAAGGAGGAAGTTGTTTGAAGTCGAAGGCTAGGATTGGGAGTCTCATCTGAAGGAGGCATCCAACATCAAGGCTTCTCGTTGTATTTCTCCCTTTGTAATTCTATTAATAATACATTATGTGTTTCCTTTCCATAAATATGTCAATTATTTTCTATTTATTGTAGTGATCCTTGATTTGTTGCATAACTTGTACTAGAAACTATTATGATTTGGATATATTTGTTGTCTCCACTTGTCTTTCCTTCAAGGCACTCATCTACACCAACGGAGAGGAGATCGCAAGTGTGGAAGTGAAAGAATCAAGGATAACACCAAATGCATTAGCATCAGAAAGAGGTAGGAAATATATCCTCCTTCGTGTCTTTCTAGCAGAAGTTAGGAAAGGTTGTATACATTTGTCTCATTTTTTTTTATATCCTCCCATAGGACCAGAGGGATCCTTTTTGTCTACAGAAAGGATTTCCTGCACAACAAAATGGAAATCATAATACGGGTTTCCTATCCATGATATTTTCAATCTACAAACTTCACCAACTAAAGAGGAAGATTCTACATCACAGGAAGTTCAAGATGGCCCCTATATGATCTATCCACACTCTTAATCCAAGAAGAGTCTTATGTGTCAGATACTCAAGCTGATCAAAATTATGGCTTCAGAAATTGTCATTCTATAGAAAACATATTCTCTAACACCTATTATGATTGTCATCCATATCCACCTGATGATCGTACGAAGCCATCGAAATTTGATGATGCACCTTTTGAGGGTTTGGGGACTCATCAGGAATTTGAGGCACTTCAGCTTCCTCTTATGGTTATGTTAGGTTCTTACGGTCCTGATGAGACCCCTAAACCAATTCAAATTAGGGTATCCTCTCACAATTCCTCCCTCAATGCTATATTTTCGGACGAAAGCTTATTTTTGAAGATTCAAAGATGCATCATTCCTTGTACCATAAGTTGTTTGTTGAATAAAATACACTAGCCATTGCTTCAAATCCTTCTGATTCTCACCTGGCTAGTGTAGATGGTGGTCAAATACAAGTTGATGTTATTTTGTATTCTGTCGTGTGCGAAGGAGGTCACATAACTCATCTCTTTCTTGATACTCTTTCGATTGATTCACCTTTACCTTAGAAATTAGAGGAATCTAATCATTTTAACTGTCAGCCTCTTAATACTAGAACATTTGTGGAAACTAGCGATATATTCAGTGATGATTTTGATGACAAATTTGATTGGGACCGTGTGCATTCATCTGTCAACCTTGCAAAACCACCCATGTTTGATGATCTATCATTTGAGGGTTTAGAATTTTTTCAAGATGGTGGGGCACTACGGCTCTTGATGATGGTTATTTCAAGTCCTAATATCCTTGAGAAAATCCATGAACAACCCCAAACTAGGGTTTTTGAAATTAGGGTTTATATGCTTGTATTCTTTGGTATCTCAGTTGCACCTGACAAAGGCCCATGTTTTCAAAGTCATTAAGTTGATCATCTTCAATGTCATGATAGAATAGATGCTAGTTGGAAAACTCTTATCTATAAAATTCCTCTACAAACAGGCGACGCCTTGTGCTGGGTTTAGGTTTAAGCATGATTGAATGTGTATCATGGCTAGATGATTATGTTTTTCAATTTTTTCATTTTATTTGCCAGGATAGAGTTTCATCTTGGTTGGAACAATCATTTATGGCATGTGACCTTCTTGTTTTTGTGCATGTTTCTCAGGTAAGAATTGTTGTTTTTGCACAACTCTTTATGTCAGTTCTAATCGCTCACATCTTTGTCTTTGCAAGTCATAAACTACTATGGTGGCTGCATTGGAAGTTTTATTTCACATGTATGTTGGGTGTGTGTTATATTCTTTCCATGACTAGTTTCATGCGTGGGGAGGGTGATATTTACTGATGTTTGTTGCACTGAGCACAGTAGGGGAGTCACAGGGGGGGCAATATTTGCTCATGTTTGTTGCGCAGAGCGCAACAAGGGGGTCACAAGGGGGGAAGCAACCCCCTCTATTGAGCGGTTTGTAGTGGGGCGGTAGCCCCCTACACGGGGTCCATGGCAGTGCCCCAGGATATTTTTTTTGGACACATAATAGGTTGGAATATAAACCTATGGTTTTGTGCATGGGTTTTGCACATGGTTTTGGGCATGATGGTTTTCTACCCAGGGTATTTTGTAGATCTGGTCAAGTAAACTATGGTTATGTTCTAATCTAGGGTTAATGGAATGGAGTTTATGAATGCTTCAACATATATATATATATATATATATATATATATATATATATATATATATATATATATATATATATTATATATATATATATATATATATATATATATATATATTGTAACATTGAAATGAATATAATGAAAACTCAATCTGGTGGTCCAGATTTTGGGATCCAGGGGAAAATATTTGTGTATATTTGTTTTATGTTCTCGCCATTGTTTATTTTTCTATTTTTTAAGAATTCATTTATAGGTAATTTATGTACAGGGGTAAAACATACAATGATCTCACCTCCTCTCTGGTTAAATTAGGGCTTTAGGGTTTTATACTAGTTAGGTTTTAGGTTTTTCTTATTAATTTTCTAATTAGGTTTTGTTTGTCATTAGAGTTTGATTTTATGGCTAAGGTATAGATATGCTTTGTAATCTTTTCATTAGCATAGTAAGTTATTTTATACATGACATTATGCATTTATCTTGCATTCATGTTCTTACATTGCTCACCGCTGCATTGCTTCCATGAACTCTCTGCGTATGCATTACATGGCACTTTTAATTCCAATTCGTTGATTTATTCTTTGCATTTACAAAACATTACATGGAATTCTATCTTTGTTTGTTGCATTACATCGTGCATTCACCTTCTTTCATAACATGTCATTGACCTAGTATTGCATTCGCTCTTTGTTGCATGCTACCACATAAGCCTTCACAAACCTCGAGATATTCGAAACTTTGGTGTTGTGAGTAGCTTTCTTACGCCTACTTGCATGTGCTCAAACCCTAAAATAACTCCTTTAGCCTCTTTTCACATGATGAAACCCTAAAAAATTTCCTTGTCACTTTTCCTTAATACGAAAAACCCTAACCTTGATGATTTCTTATGGTTGTGGTGCCTACTTCAAGAGGTTGCCTCTAATAGAACCAGTAATCAAAAATACATCCAGAACATGCCTCCTATCAGTATTTCTCATTAACAAGGAAAATATGAGTAGGTACTCGTGGGGAACTCCAATTAGTTCAAATGACCTATATATGTAATTTGAACTCTCTTTCCAGCTTGGTCTTGGATATTTCCCGGTATGTGTTCATTATTCAATTGTCAATTGGAGATATGATGTGGAAGCAGGGCATGAGAGAAAACCTAAATTAGAAGGTATTTTAGTTTCTGCCAAACAAGAAACAACTTATCTTGCTTGTAAAAGAATTCATGATCCCTCATTCGCCCTAGCGCAATAAGCACCCAATAAATAATTCCAATGTGCACATGCAAGAAAATAAAATTAAATAAAGGGTAAAATATTGAGAAAGGATTCATGTGCAGAGAGGTGATGCAACAACTCCGCCAAGGTACTGTCCAGGACTACTGGTAGTGGAGCAACACCATAAACTTATTTTAAAATTTTGAATACGATAATCCCTCTACCTTGTTCTCTACACCATAATTAACTACTGGCATGTGTAAACTTCTAAAGTGGTGTTTAATGACTAACGATACCTGGCTGAAAAATAGGGGAAGGGAATATCCGTAAAAGGTCAAGAAACCCTAAGAGTACCCACAGTGGTTGTTCAATACTTCCTTGCACTTTATCCAAATTCAATATATTATAGGGACGTGGCTAGAGATACTAGATTCAACCAGTGGTTCACCAATTATTGTAGTTGCTACAACAACACCCAAATTGTTTACCTTGTATATCCAAATTTTGGGCCCCCTATGCTTTTCAAGGTATTAACAAGTATATCCGTGGCTTGAACCAGTCATAACCCTTTAATAACTCAGTTATCATTGAGGCTACAATTTTTGTATGTTCATGAGGCACGTTGTCTAAGCTTTCTTGTTCTATTTCATTCTCAACACTGAAGTTAGAGCATTTGCATTCATTCATTTTTCTAAGGATATTGTAGCATTGTTCCTCCATGTATGTTTATTTACGTGAAAAGTATATTGTTTTGGTACTTATGTGTGCTTTTGTATGCCTCACGGTTTGGACGAGGTTGCAACTAGATCAAGAAGGATCGTCGTCGTCAGGAGAAACTCTTAATGAGAATCATATTTCATTATGTCAAGGTTTATAAGATTCATCATAAATACATTTGTGCTTCAATGTTGGCATACTTTCGCAAGGGTCAACTTGGCTTCACCCAAGCCTAATTTCACAGGAAATAATGAGTTTGGACTCTCCTCAACTTATAATATTCCCAACCTCATTTTCCTATTATTTCTCATGCTTCAAATCCTTCTTCAACCAAGACAGGATTTAATTGCATTTCAGTAAGCCTAGCCTTAAATTTCAAGACTTTTGTTTTGCTACCTGAGTCGCAAGTCACAATCGAGACTTGTAATTTTGGTCTCACTAGCCATTATAATTGTGATTTTCAACCTACCTTAAGCTCCACACATCCCTTAGTTGCAAATCACATTTTTAATTCACTGTGATTTAGCATTGATCCCTAAAGATGCAACTTGCGACCCCTATTGAGCCCATAACGTGTGATGGATTCAGTGTGCAAGTCCTAAGTGTGACCTCTTCACTGAAAAATAATCTTGCGGCCTGCGACTAGAAACTAAATGTGTGACTTGCGATTTGCTTAGATCCCTTAGTCGCATAGTCACAAAAATCACGACTGGAAAAGATAATAACCTGTGTGACCTAGTCTCTACTACAACCTTGCGACCTTTCCCCTTTTTGTCCTGCAACCTTTTCTCTCTCAATGACCTAAATATCAGACCCCTAGTGACTAAGTCACAAATTTTAGTTGCTGAAACTATCATCCTGTATGACATGGTCAATTATGCGACCTTGCAACCTATCTATTTATGTGACTTGCGATCTAACTCCTAATGAGATTTGCAACCTTAGTCGCATAGTTGCAATATTGCATTCGAGAGGGCCAACATTCTATCCAACTTGGTCTCTTTTGTGACTTTGAAACCTGTCTTTTCCATGCAATCTAGTCTCTTCTGCGACCTATCCTTTCTATGCAACCTTGCGACCTATTTTTCTCCATGATTATTCAATCCATCCTCTCTCGCAACTTGCCCTCTCTATGCAACCTATGACCCACTTTCACCTTGCAAGTCCTCTCAAGTTGCAATTCCTACCTGTGACCTGGCCATGCAAATGAAATTTGTGACTAGTCACTAGATTTGTGATCTAGGACTAGCCACTATTTTATGATTTACGACCTCCCTATCCTTGTTTTTTGTGATTGCGACTTGTTCCTATGTTTCTTCATATCCCTACCTCTTCAGATTCCATGACCCTTCATATTCCTCGAACCTCAACTTTACATACATATTTCCCCTTCGTATTTTACAGCTAGACTCTCTATCCCTCTTCATTTGCATCCCTCTTACACCCTCACTCTCCAAGATGTCCTTTCCTCAAAATCACTACACCTATAGCACAACAACAAATTTCTTCTTAAACTTGAACCTTCACCCTTCACCACTACCAGTTGTGATAACAACTTACACTTTGAGCATGAAAATGACTCTTTGGCCCTTAATCATTCTTTCCATCACCAGTAGCCATTGTTTGCCTTTTATCTTTGCAACTTGTTACTAGACTTGACCATCTTGCTCCCTTAGGTCACAAGTCACAATTTTATGTCACCAACATTGTGACTTGAATATGTGACCATCACTATGACTTGAAGATGCGACCAACATTGTGACTAGAATATGCGACCAACATTGCAAAGAGGAAATGCAAATAGTACTATGGAGAGGAAAATGTAACCAACATTGTGAAGATTATTTACGATCAGCATTGTGACTTGAAGTTGTGACTAGCCTTTTCTAATGCAACTTGTGATGAGCCTCCACTGATGCGACTTGCTACTAGCCTCTATTGATGCGACTTACAACTAGCCTCTGCTGATGTGACTTGCGACTAGCCTCCACTGATGCGACTTGCAACTAGCTTCTACTAATGCGACTTGCAACTAGCCTCTGCTGATGGGACTTGCAACTAGCCTTTGCTGATGTGAGTTATAAATAGCCTCTACTGATGCGACTTGTGACTAGCCTCTACTTATTTGACTTGTTACTATCCTCTACTGATGTGACTTGCGACAAGCCTCCACTGATGCAACTTGCGACTAGCCTCTACTGATGCGACTTGCAACTACCCTTTGTTAATGCGACTTGCGACTAGACTCCATTGATGCGACTTGTGACTAGCCTCTATTGATGCAATTTGCGACTTACTCACAACCATCTACAAATGTGACTTGTGACTAAGATTGTTCTCATCGCATGCAACCAAGCCAAGTCGCACTTTGAAACTACAACTATCACTAGGAAGTACTAATGCGACCACAAGGAATACTGAAGTTCAAGAGTCATGAGGGTAGATGAGAGGTCACAAGAGAAGGTGTAATGTCACACTCCTAATTTCTATAAATATACCCTCATGCGCCATTTGTAAGGGAATTTAGCAGTTAAGTAGAGACTAGGAGTACATAGTTGATCTATTATTCAAGAGCTAGTGGCACTTATCTCTTGGAATATAGTAGGGTGAGATCTAATGAGGCTAGGATTCTGTAATGGATAAGGGAATGATCAGCCCATGTTCCACTATTGGGCTTTGATGAATTGCAAGATATGTACTTGTATTTGCAGCAACATTAATAAGAATTTATTCATTTCTAGCACTGATTCACATGCTTATTCATGGTGGTTGTATCGGTTGTCTGGTGTTTTCACTATATTTGTGGGTGTGTTTTCATACCGACAATATGTTGTGGACTAGTTTCTATTTTTTGCATGTATGTTTGCTTTCGAATTTGTGCTTACTTATTCCATGCCATGTTGGTGAAATATTGTGAACTAATTTGGAATTAACCTCTGGAATGTTCTTGTTTTTTCTATGTCTGAGGCACTTCTTAGCTCACTGATCCTTCTTGTGGCATTCTTGTTCTTGTGGTTACTGTGACTCTCTTGTACCTCTTTCTATAGTTTGTCAATATTGGGTTGACCTTCTTCCATTATCGGGGCATTTCATTCTTTCCCTCACTCTGACATATTTTCATTTGAAAGCCATGAGCAAAACGTTCATGGTGGCAGTTGGGCCCACATACCGGATGGGGCTCCTATCCTAGATGGTGTGAGGTCTAATCAGAACTTCACATCGGGAGGCCCCTACCTGTTAGAAGCATCTAGGACCGTCAATAGAAGGATATTATGGTCTTTTTTTATATGATTGCCCTATATATATATATATATATATATATATATATATATATATATATATTAGCATTTTTTTTGTCTCACTATATAAGTATGATTTACACTTAGTTGAAGGTTTGCTTGTATTAAATGAATTTACCAATGTACATTTAGTTTCCTTAAGGTCTTGAAAAATTTTGGACTTTCTATCTTACTTGGTTATTGATATGTAATATGTTAAGTAATGATGACAAATTTTGATTAGAACTTGGTTAGAAATTTAAGGTTTTGGGACATTTTATGAAAAAAATACTAGAAATGAGCATGTAGGCCACAAAACGCTAGGCATACAGTGCATCAACACCTAATGATTGTATTTTCAATTCATCATTAACAAAAGGTACATTTTTTTTTCTTTAAAAAATAGATAAACAACAAGCATAATTGACATAGAGTCTGCAAAAAAAAAAATTGAAACCCTGAACCTTAAAAACATGAGGATCTACAAAAAAACATGAAGGTCAAGAGCCTTTTCTTGACTTGAATTTTTCAATTTTTTTTTGTAATTCATGCAATATTTGTATTACTCATTCATAAAGAAACATATCACACCTCTAGATAAGGAAACACACATTAAAATGACAAGGTCTAATATGTCGTGTGACAGGGACGTGTACTAGTCCAGAGGTGCCGCATGGCCAAGGAGGCCATGTGGACATGCATGGATGATGATGATGTGGCCCTAAGGGGAAAAAGACCAAAGAAGCATAACTTTGTTCCTAGAGTCATATTGAGATGAAATTTATATCGTTGGAAATATCTTGATGAGTATAATACCATGGTGGTATCAAAATTATGAGTTGAGGTGAAGGAAGAAAAACGAATTTTGATAACCTCTTCTTCATAATAAACCTTGAAGTTCAGGTCTAAATCATGACCCATAGCTCTTATATGACATTAGGGGGTTGCGTATGTCACAGATTGGTATTAGAGTTGTGGTTCAAACATTAGGCCTAGAGGGCCAAAGATACAATACTTGAATAATTTTGGAGCTCTACTTCATAGAGATAAGGTTCAACATTTAGATTGAATAAGCACATAGTAGAGAGAGTTAAATTTGAATGCTTGATGTGATGACCTTATTGAATTTAAACCTTGTTAATTTATCTAAATTATGTCTGAATGTGTAAAACAAAAATGTCAAACCAACCTAATATAGGGTTGGCATGCCCAACGTAACTTTGTATGATGACCTATTATTTATTTTTATTTTAAACTAACAGTTGTGTGTATTGCTCCAACACATAAGAGGATATAAATCCAGTAGCAAAACAAAAATGACTGTGCAACAAAATGGTCCAATATATCTTGGATCGAACTTCTCATAATATATAAAATTAGTCAAATGAGAGGAGGATAATAGAGACACCTTATGATTGGATGGAGACCCATAGAAGCATGGGGACTAAACTAAGGAGTTGTAAGGATGATAATGAGAAGATTATTACAGACCAAGAGAAGCAAGAAGAAGAAAATGTTGTAATATTGCAAATTTTATCATATTTACAATGTAAAAAGCAACATGAACTAGATGTTATTCGTTTTGACCGACCTATGTCCAAAAGCGTCCATCATCCCCTTGAAATTGAAAATTATGGACTCGCAACCAACAAGTTTGAAGGAAGTTGAGCAAGAAAGAGGCACAAGTCTGCAATCAAGGATACAACTAGTGAGGATACCTCAATGGACACCTTATAGGATGGGAGTGATAGTTATAATAAGTTATCCCACACTACAACTAAATTGTGACTACATAAGAAGAAGAAAATGGATGAGAAGAGTATATTTCCTGAAGAGTTTAAGATGGAAAAACCTCCTACTTTTAATGGGAAAGTTAGAAAGGCTGAGGAGGGTAAAGCATGGATTTTAGGCCTAAGGAAATATCTTAGGGTGCATAATTACTCAGAAAATATGAAAGCATGACTGGCCATATTTAATTTGAGAGGAGAGGTTGATATATGGTGGGAAGACCTCAAGAATGTCAAGGGAATTCAAGAGAAGAAATTGACTTCGAGTAATTTTTAGAGATAATTCAGAAAGAAATACCTGTCATAAAGGTATTGTGATGGAAAGATTAAGGAATTACATTGGCATGAGTTGTAACAATTTACTATGGAAGCATGTGCCAATAGATTCATACAATTGTTGAGGTATGTGGCTTACATCAAAGATAAAAATATAAAAATCCAACGCTACCTTAGTGTAATCCCATTGTCTATTAAATGGAGTTAGAGGAGGAAGGGTTCAACTAAGATTAGATGTGCACTAAATTTGGCAGATTGACCCACATGTGGGCAAAAGGTGCAATTTTACTTTTTCTCATTATTTTGACATAGGAAAATTTTAATTTTCTTATATTCAAAAAGTAAAATGATCTCACCCATCCATTGAGATTTAATCTCAGCCATTCCTGGAGATTGTGGGCCTAGGTCAACTTCAAAGGAGGGAAAAGGGTGCAAACTTGGCTCATCATGCAATAGACAACTTGTGTGTTCAGCTCAGCAGGGAGAAGGGTATTTAGTTAAATGACTAGGGTTTTCAGATCAACATATTAGGGCAAAAATAGAGGCCAAATAGCCTCAGAATATATCTATCCAGGGTTGTATTCAGTTATGCATGAGGTTCGTACAAGCATGCATGATTTCATACACTACGCATGTAGGTACCCGATTAGGAGAGAAGTGTGAAAACCAGTTGTGTTGTGGGTTACAAGATTAAAGGGAATTTTTACCTCATACTTGTAATCTATTTATGAAGATTTTGCTGAGCATAATAAGAACACACACAAGTTTGTAACTTTTCCCTAGTTACGGTTTTGCGTGTAAAATTACTGGTGTAAAATTTTGTAATGTGCTTATGTCTTCAATTTTGTTTTCCCGTTGCAAATAGTTCAGTTAGTAAACTTAGTATATTTGATGAATGCATGTTGAAAATTTAGTTGCAATTATTTTCAATTCAAAAAGTTCATTGAATTAGTTATTGGGTTTTAAAATTCTAACATGGTTTCAGAGCAAGACTCTAAATGAAGACCATAAAGGGTGTTTATTTCTTAGCAGCTTAAATATTGAAAAGGGTGAAGTATATCATACGCACCTATGCTATGGTTTAGCAAAACCAGCTTTGTGCAAGGGTTTTATCCTAGCAAGCACTATGTTAGGGTTTCTGAGAAACACAAACAACAGAATAGTGTATTTGGGGCTGAGATTTGAGGATAGCCTTTAAGGGGTCTCAAATTTTTTTTCTTAGAAGGAGAGGATTGGTGTAGTGTTGGAGGAGCAAGGAGTTTGGGAGTTTGTGGATAGTACTCTAGCCCAACCACAAGACCCTCGACAGCTCTCCCAACACAATAATAAGGACTCAAAATGGAGAATAATTATTCTTGAAGGAGTTAAGTATCACATCATACCTCATATATCCAGATAGAAGACAACTAAGGCTATGTGGACAATTATTTTAGGGTTGTATAGGGTTCGAGTGAGACCAGGAATCCGGTACTAAGAGATAAACTCGAAAATATCAAAATGGTGATGTTTGATTCCATGGTCTCATACCTCACTAGATTCCCCTAAGTGAGGGATTAGTTAGCTGGAGTTGGGGAGACAATCTTTGATAGAGACCTTTCCAACATTACACTATTAGGTTTTCCCAAGACATGGGAAAAATTCACTGATGCAGTGAGTGGCAGAGAGAAGCTTCAAGATTGGGAGCGGATATGGAGTGTTTATGTGCAAGAGGAGATCCAAAATAAGGCCAAATTTGGGTCCCATGCGAAGGCTGAGGAAGAGGAAAACTTTTCCCTAGCTGGAAAATGGGCAAGGCCAAGGAAAAGAAAAATGTAGGTGAGAACGATTCTAGTTCAAGAGGAAATAAGAGGAAAGATCTCGTCAGAATTAAGTGCTTCTCTTGTCATCACTTTTGGCACTATTCCACCAAGTGTCCAAACAGGATGAGGGGGTCCAAGAAGGATCATGTGGAAATATCGGTAGAGGTGAAGGATTTTACTTCTAAGTTTGAGAGGGAGCTCTCATTGATAGCTTGCATGGCAAGATTAGTTTCCAGTAGTGGAGCATCCTATCATATGACTGTTGTGAAGGAAAATCCCCTATGCGGACATAGGCGATCCCTCTAGCCCTATGGTGCATCTACCAACAAGGGAACATGTTGGTTTCTAAATTCCTAGTTATTAAATGAAATGCGGATTAGGATAGACGTCCTACCTCAATCCAACGCTCCTGATGTAGTATGTTGTAGCGATCCCTCGATCTTTGTCCTTCAAGCCTTACCCTCCTTTGGTTGTGACATTTACACACCTGCACAAAGATCAAACAAACACTAACAACATAGAAGCATACATATTCATTGACAACTATCCAACTAGTCGAGGAGAGTCATAAACATTGAATCATTGACACAAAAAAAGATGGAACTAGAAATTAGTCATGTCATATTGATATATAAAGAAGGGATTTTAACACCAATGCCTTGACGTTGTAGACCTCCTTTGACGGGTTCAGTCAGGCACGTCTCAAAGCATTCGTTCGTCAATTCAGCTAGAAGAGGTGAAAGGTTCAAACTCTCTCTCACAACTATGGACTATTATCTGTTATCAGTTCCTAGTCTATTATAGCTATATCTGGCTAGCTGATTCAATGGAATGAAGAGGGATTTATAGGAGTGGAGGATGAGCTTTGGGATCCACATATGGTGAAAGAAAGTTTTATCCCTTTGGGAAGTTTCATTTTTGTAGGAACTAGAAGGCCAAAGGGAGAAACTCGACCTCATCTAGTCGAACAAATATCCATGACTCCACCCACGAAGTTGTTACATCATGGAAGCTTCGTTTCCATATTAAAAAACCTTCCAAAATTATCTCAGCATGGGTGCTCTTCAGAGATGGAGTGACCACGGTGCGAGGCCTAGTGTAAATATGGCCATCGGTGCGAGGCCATAACTACACAACCGCGTCGACCCAAAAGTAGATGTTTTAAAGGGTCAACTTCTGGAATGGTAAAAAGAGAGTGTGTTCCAGACATGTTAAGGGATACAATTAAATTCATAATTATGTGTGACATTACACAGGGGTCATGCTGATAGTCCTCCAGTATTCGAGATGGGGAATGCAGGGACGGTCACAAAATTTTGTGTAAGAGATGCCCCCTAAAGCATTAAGTCCGAGAGAGAGGGAGGGGTGAAATACTTTATGATAACATGCCCAAATCAAAACGTCACCATCAGAGGACCTACAAGATCAAGTACGACTAATATCTCTGATACATGAATATGTGGTATGAGCACAACCATCCATAATAGAGAACAGGCAATAAGATCAAAGGTACGGACACAACCATCCAATGAGAAGGATCATCAAATAGACTCAGGTATGGTCGCAACCATCCAATAAGAAGAGTCATGCATATAGTCATGATAAACCAAATCTTCCCGCAGCCTGGATTTCATCAGACAAAAACCCAGGGTCTTGCACTCCATTTGGACCTGAACATGTACAAATTCAGGCATGTTAATGAATGATCTGAAGTCAAACATGCAAGAAAGTCACCTGATTACTAGCCAATGATGGGAGTTGTTAACAGGTGCAAAAGAAACCACCAATAATTACAATGGTTCTCAACGTAATACTAGTACAATCCACGAAATGTGAACAATGAGCTAGAATCAAACATCCACGAAATCACCCGATCGAAGGCCAATGATGATAACATGTTGTCGAATGTGAAGAACTTGCCATTAAGGCATGCAAGCTTTAAGGTACCAAAGGGGAGTCCCTGGATCAACTTCCTAGATAATGAGTTGAAGTCGATAGGAAGTGATCGGTCGAAGGAGGGCCATAATGTTTCCCTCATCATCGACACGAGACAGAGGAATAAGATGATAGTGAATCAAGACTAAATAGAGGATCAGGGGTTGAAAACTGCAGAAGGGACTTCTCTTGAACATATTGGCGACACAACTCTGGAATTTGGCAATATTTAACATCAAGGGGTCTGAGGTCATAGTGACGAGGCAAAGAGTAGATGAGAGGTCAAAAACGGATAACCCAAACCCATGGAGGCAAAATGACGAATGTGGAATTTCCCCAACCAAACATGAACTGCGGACAAGTTTCATGTTCAAGAGTGACATATTGCCGACACAACTGAAAACTAGTTCCATTTTCCCTCACCATTTATGGCGAGTACCCCAATTATTTTTGGAAACAAGCTTGAAGGGGATAGCATATGCTTGTCTTGTAAGTTTTTCCTTCGGAAAAATCCATCCTAGTACATTTTATGAGCCCTAGGAAGGACGAACTTGGTAACATCATGGTGACAATTTCCAATGTCATTTATTTTTAACAAGTCTAATAAAGGGAAAACTCGACGTCTTTTCATTTTTAGAGAGTTTGAAAAGAGGCAAAAAAGAAAACTCCAGAAGGTCCCTTTTTGTAGGTAGTCTCTCAGATCCGAAAAGGTAGAAAACAATATCAGAGAGAACCTCATAGCCATGTTCGACTAAGGTATTCCTTTTTCGTAAATAATATGTCCCAGCCCGAAAAAGGGGTAAACGTATACTGGTCAGATGACGTTTTTCAGCCTTTAACGAGTTCAAAATGACAAGAGTCTCAGAAATATTTTCAATTTTTTAGAGTCAGAAAAGAGCTGAAAGATGACTCCAGGGGGTGAATTTTTCTTGTTTTTACCGAGTCCAAAAAATTAATAAAATACAACATGTTTCCTTCATCGTCACAGGTTTTAGGGCATGTTGTTGCACAAGTAACAAAAGTAAAACCCATTTTGGAGAAAAATAATAAAAAATAATTGAAAAAGGTGTCCAAAACCCTAATTAGGGTTAGAAAAGGCTTATAAAACAACTAAAATGGTAAAAAACAATTTACTTTTACCTTTTCACCTTCTTGTGAGCATTTTTACCGGTTTCTACTATGATTTGTGGAGCTGACTACAGGTAATCCAAGAGGCCATCAACGAATCCGCTGCTTCCAGGTAAGAGCTATAATCTTTTCCTGCCATTTGATCCATTTTTTAATCATTTTTATGGTTTTAATTCATTTGTGGGAGGGATTGAAAAAATCTTGGCCACGACGATCGACACCAATTCCAGGCACGGAGTCGTGCCCAACTCCAGCCGCGCCTAATTTTTTATCCATTTCCTCCAAAAAGGCTCAACCAAATCGATTCAAATTTTAACACGTGGCTAATATAATATTTGCACTTGGTTCTTCAGGAAGATCAGTATTTAAAAATGGTCATAGAGTGGAAAGAGCGGGATCATGGGGAAGAGGATGAACAGGCCACGGAAAATGATGTATGCATGGATGCCCTAAGAACTGAGGGCTCCTGAAATTATTGATGACCCCATGTTTGAGAGCTCAGTTAGAGCTGCTACAATACTTGATCAGTGTATGGGACACTAACTGAGAGATATTTCTCATTCATGACCAAGAACAGGAGATAGAAGTCTCTGACATCTACTTCATAACTAGATAGTCACGGAGGGGAGAACGACCACTGCTGACAGGTACTTGGGCCCTCGGATAGAGCATGGTCATGGTTATAGATAGAGTTTGTCATGGAGAAAATAAAGTATCTAAGAGTGGCAAGCTAGACATTCAGATAGTGCCCGATTTTCCATTGAGGGTAGTGCTACAACCAATTACTCGGGTTGCCGAATCTCAGGCTCCCCATGAAGCTACAAAGATACAGCTTCAACTAGCGATATATTGCATCGCTCCAACCATCTTCAATTGGGCAAAAGCAGTGACAATCAACCTGAAACGTCAGCTAACCAAATGTAAAAATGGTAAGATGAAGTAGTTCGGATATGGGTCCAACTTGATACCATTCATCCTAGAACGGTTGTTGATATTCTAGCTCCAGGAGGTAAGCGTACCTATTCCACCAGCACAATATCCACGGATGGTCCATTGGGTGGAGCTGATGCCTTGATCAGGAGGTGGACAACACATGTCATGGAGACCAGAGTTCTTCAACTGGTTACGCCGACAAATCATCGTGGTGGAGGACTGGACGTACACCGGCACCGATTTCAGGGGTGATCTGGACCTTCCAATTCTAGAAGGGGACTTATGGGATGAGGACAGAGGTAAAAACTCATTTTTGGATTTTTATGAGTATTATAATTTTGTTGTATATGTGTTCTGATATTTACTCATGTGTTGCAGATGTTGGACCATAGAGACCTGTGGGAATGTCCCCCATAGTTCAGAGGGTCCCATGAGATTTTGAAGTGGCCCCTCATGGCAAGGGAAGCAATGAGGAAGCAATCGCGCGCAACTTGGAGGGACTCACAAGTGGGATCCCGGACTGTGTGAGATTCGAGGACATTCCTCGTGCTTACTAGAGGGACATCGCAGGAGTGTCTAACCGCATCCATTGACTACTGAGGCGTGTTGTACGGGCAGTGACGTGATATCATGAGCACCATGCGGATTAGACTCCTAGGTTTCATTTCTGCATATTTTTTGAGAGACATGGCGTCTCAGGATGTAACCAAAACACATATTTTTTTTTAATTATGATGTACAAGTGGGTGCAAACAATCGATATCTATATATATATATATATGCTTATTTTCCTGTCTAAATCTTACTATGTGATGATGATTTCTTTTACAAATTTCGCAAATGTATATCTAATACAATATTATCTACTACATCAGTTAACGTATTCATTCTTCTGGGAATATGTTGATATATGATATAATCAAAATTCCTTTCTAACAAACGAACATGCAAATACATCCTTAAAATTTGAGGGTTCCTAACAGAATAACGCCCATTTAGCTGGAGAACAACAAGCTGAGAGTCTAAGTTTACAATTAATTCACGAATGTCGAGGGTAATAGCTTCGTTTAGAAGTTCGATCACTGCACAATATTCAGCGACATTGTTAATTGCACATCCTAGACAATTGCCTTGAAGGTCTACTAACTCACCGTTAGGATCAAAGATTACCCAAGTCGCAGAGGATAGGTTCCGGGTATTGTAGGAGGCACCGTCAGTGAAACCAACATAAGGAGTGACAGAAATCTGCACAGCAAGAAAAGACATAATAAGCAGGAAAAACTACGCCCAAAGCACATCAAGCCAAAAAGTACAAAAATGTCAAACACACTTATGTACAAAATAAAATTCATGAAAAAATCATGCATAATATTTTTGAGATATAGCCCATTTTGGGGTTGATCCAAGGGATAGCCTTCAAAATCAATAAGCTCATAGGCCCCGTTTTGCAAGACACGTTTGACGATGTAGGGCCCATGCCACATGGGTTCGAATTTACCTTCCCCCAGCTTATCATGGGCTTGTTCATAGAAGAGGACCAAGTCTCCTTCTACGAAGGCACGAGGAGAAAATGTCTGGTCAAAGTGGGCTTTGACTTGATTTTTCTATGCTTCTATGAATAGAGCAGCGAAGCGGTGAGTTTCATCAAGCCTCTCCAAATATACAATACGTTCTTCCTCAAGAAAAGTATTCTGCAGTAATTTGACAACTATATTGAGTGAAGGAATTTCACATTCAATCAGAAGGGTAGCTTCCAGACCATAAACAAGTTGAAATGGGGTGAATTTTGTTGCATCCTTCACTGAGGTTCGGTAAGCCCAAAGAGATAAAAACAACATGAGATGCCAATTGGACTTGTGCATCCCAATAGTACGTTGAAACATAGTGACTAAAAATGTGTTCACGACTTCGACCTGGCCCTTGGCCTGGGGGTAGTACGGCGTTGAGTTGTCATGACGCAGACCCAACTTAGTAGTCAGAACAACCATCATATCATGGAGAAAATGGGAGCCATGGTCAGTGACAATGGCTTGAGGGACTCCAAACCTGGTAATCATATGATTGAAAATAAAATGGGCGGCCATCTTACCATCAGTTGTGAGTGTAGGCATTGCTTCGGCCCATTTAGTGAAGTTGTCCATGGCTACAATAATATAACCATGCCCCCCGGCCGAGCGAGGGTTACACGTCATAATATTGATACCCCACTTCACAAAGGGACCAACGGTAATGACGGGATGGAGGTGAGCGGGTGGCATGCACATCTTGCGTTGGTAGATCTGGCACTCGTGACATTTACGAATAGCGAGGATAGAATCTTTGAAACTGGTAGGCCAAAAATACCTGGCACGAAGAATTTTTTGAGCAGTAGCATACCCAAACATGTGACCACCACATGCGCCAGAATGGAATTCATTAAGGACTTTTTCATCTTCCTCAAGGGTCAAACACCGACGGAGGACGGAATCAGCTCTGATGCGGTATAAAGTATCTTTGACTATGCGATAGGGTTGTGAATGATGACGGATATGTCGATGACCATCTTTCATCAACTCAAACCAGAAGGTAGAAGTCTATAGATAAATGATGATATCACTGTACCATGGATCGAGGGTGCTAATAAGAAAAAGAGTATCGTTTGGAATGCGTTCCTCAGAACTGGATGGAGCAGAGGTAGAGGGTAAAGAGCAGTTCAACACAGCAAAAACCAATGACTTCTTTGATTTGGTGGTAGTGAACTCCAAATCGAACTCTTGGAGGATAACTATCCACTTAGAGTACTTTCCCCCTAGCAATTTTCGTGTTAAAATATAGGTCGTGGGGTTGCAATCAGAAATCACTGTCGTAGTGCAGAGTAAAATATAATGGCGGAAAGGTTGGATGGCTTGAACAGCCACCAATGCCAATTTTTAGACATGAGCATAATGTGTTTTGGTGTCAAGAATATTGTGGCTAAGATTAAAAATGACATGCTCATCACCATCGTCATCGTTCTTTACCAAAACCATGGAAATAGTGTTAAAATCAGTAGCCAGATAGAGTGAATAATCACGATGATAATTTGGGGGACGCACAGAAGGAGAATTGACAAGCAAGATCTTCAATGCATCAAAATATTTTTGGGCAATCTCATCCCATAGGAATGGGACACCCTACTTAAGAAATTGCGTAAAACCTTTATCTACTTCAACATAGTTCAGCATAAAACGACGCAAGAAATAAGCTTTCCCTTGCAAACTCTGCAACTAGTGTAAAGAGGAATGGGAGGGGAGATTAAAGATATATTTGACCTTAAGAGGATCAAGACGAATACCATATTTAGAAATGAAAAACCCAAGGAGTCTGTTGGAATCGACACAGAAGACAGATTTGTGCGGATTAAGCCGAATGTTGTAGCATCTATAGCAAAGAAAAATTTGATGGAGGTGTTCCGGGTGGTCCCGACGCTTAGCGGAATGAGCCAGAAGGTCATCCAGGTAAGGTTGAATAATGTTCTTAATATCGTGAAAAGCATACGAAATTTCTCATTGGAACATGGCACCAGCATTATTAAGGCCAAAAGGGAGCTTCTTATACGCGAAAGTGCCCCATGGACATATGAAGGCGGCTTTATGTTGATCATCCGGTAGTATATTAAACTGATTATAACCAGAGAACCCGTCCATAAGAGAAAAAATCTCACTCCTAGCACATTCGTCAATGATCTGGTCGATGGATGGAGTGGGATAGTTATCCTTGGGACAAGAACGATTGATATCATGGTAATCCTCACAAACTCGAATAGTGCCCTGCTTTTTATCCATGGGGAAAATGTTAGAGACACAATCTGTCAATGGAATTGGATAAATGAAACCTGCTTTGAGAAGTTTTTCAACTTCTCCCTTTATGGCGGCTGCCTTTCTAGGGTGCACAGGATGAAGACGTTGGCGAAAAGGTTTTTCATCAGGGTTAGTAGGGATCTCGTGCACAACTATACTCGGATCAATGTCGGGCATTTCCTCGTAGGAAAAGGAGAAAACGTCTCAATTTTTTTGGAAGAGACTAGTATAGACCTCGATCTCATTAAGAGAACGGGGCACCCCAATATGTATGTTCTAGATAACCCTCAGTTTAACGGAGATGTCAACAAGCATCGTCTTAGTGATATTCCCCGTTTTTCCTTCTGCAAAAACTTCATGTGTCAAAATAAGTCTTTTAAGCAGGTGGGAAGGAGCTTGGGAAGAAAAATTCTCAAGACAAGTAGATATGGCCCCAAGACTAGGTAGAAAGGAGGAACGATGATGACTATCGTCCCAGGGAGGATACTCGAGAGACATGGTATCCATGATGGCTTCATCAGTTGGAAACATATCGTTCAAGGGATCGGGGGAATCCGAAGCACCGAGGCAAGGGGATTGAGAATATGTGTCGAGAGACATACTTGAAGAAGTATGATCAAAAGGAGGAGCTGAAGCTGAGATAACTTCACAATAATCAATTTTTATCGGGCTTAACGGCATCATGTCACCAAACGAATCAACCTGATCAGGTGAAGGAATGATCCACAGATCAGAAGACGTGGAGATCATATTGACCTGAGCAGTGTTGGGTGAAGGAAGAGAAAAGAGACCCATGAGGGCAGGATTTCTCTCAGAAGAAGTGGAAGTGAAAAAGGATAACTAATAAAGAGTGATGATCTTTCCTTTGTGCAGAAAATGAAGAACACAAAAGAGAGTGGACGGTATGCATAGCATGGCGTGATTCCACATGTGACCAAGGAGGAGGTTATAGTTGAGTTTGGCGTCAACGACTTTAACCTCGACATTAACCATTTTTCCTTCAAACGTTATAGGGAAGCTGGTGAGAACACCAACAGGCCAAGATTCCCTTACATCGAAGGCTTCTAAAGCATTTGGAGACTGGTTAAGGGCTGGAGAACCAATGGCTTTCCAGCATGCAACGGACGTGATGCAAGTATATGCACCTTCGTCTACGACCACTCAATGGATATTCTTACCATTAATCCCAACTTGGATAATCAATGCAATTTGATGAGGGAGATGCGGGATGAAATTTTCCAAATCAAAAGTGATAAGGCTCAAATCGGTAGGGTAAACTCCTACGATAGTGGATAACAAAGCCTTCCATTGTGACAGACAGCTCTGAAGTACCTCCAGCATGGACATAGCGGATGGCACCTGAGCCAAATCCTCAACAATGTTGTAATGTTAAGCGACATGGGCGTTCAGGTTATAGGAGGACCTACGAAGCACGCCTTTGGAGGGTGGTTGTACAACGGGCTCAGAAATAAGCCTTTCAATATGAAGAGGATGAAAAGCAGGTAGAAAAGAAGGACCATCTACAATTTCTTTCCCCACCGCCTGACGTTATTCAGTATAATAATTTGATCTGGTAGCAATAGATATGGGTGCAGCACCATTCATCATAAAAACTTGAGAGCCAAAAGGGGTGGAGGACTAAGGTTTCTACACCATTTGAGTTTGTTGTGACGAGAATGGTTCCTCAAGAACCATCGGAGTTCCTTGGGTGCATTTGAACATTCGAGCCACCTTGGCCCATCATGGATAGTCCTTGGTGTAATGATCATCGTCACATATCAAATAAGGATACTTCAGTTTACGTTTCAAGCCATCATCAGTATTGGTTTTAGGAGAATCCTGTTTCGGGGTATCGACCTTGGCCTTGCCTTTACCCTTCTTCTTACCTTTGGAAGCTTTATCCGCTGGGGTAGACTGGAAAACATTCACTTCCGTGGTTTTTCCAAGATTAGAAGGTGGCTGAGAAGCAATATCGGTGGAAGGAGTGGATTTCTTCTTCGCATGATTAGGATAATACTTACTAGAAGTCTGAGAAACGGGACCAATGATACCGTCAATAGATGGTGTCTTCGGTGCTTTGGAAGTTCCAGGTTGTGGAGCATTGGGCAAGAGTTCATAAAGCATGCCAGACTGGGAGTACACTAGATCAATGTACTAGGCATGAGCAATGGCCTGCTCCTCGGTAACCCATGCCCCCATAGCGATGTCCTTAGCTATTGGACTGATAAAAAAGGTAGTGAACCAATCAGTCATAAGTTGATCAGGGATTTCAAACTTGATCAAACGACGACGCCGTTTCCATTCATGAATATGATCGAAGATATCTGTGGCTCGATCTTATTTTTAGGGATGTTAGGAGGTGTGTTCCCATTTCATAGCGAACTGGTAACTAAAAGTGTGTGAGAAATGCCATTGCAAGAGAGTTTAAATCTTGGAAGATTCCACGAGAGAGTTTAATGTACCACTTTGTAGCAGCACTAGTGAGAGTTCTTTGGAAAAGACGTAAACAAATTTTATCATCGATCCAGGAGTTAGAGGAGCACCATAAGTGGTACATCATAACATGCGCCTAGGGGTCTTCTCCAAACTTGCCTTCAAACTTGGGACAATTTTCAGGAATCTTGGTGGGAACTAAGGGCTAATAGGGATTATGAAGAATGGGATTTTTGGTTAGCTTCAACACATCAGGAAGTTATAGTGTAGCAAGAAATGACAATTGTGGGTTAAAAGGCATCGCAGGCCTTTGATAAAGATCGACTTTAGGGTTCCAAACAGGTCAGGAGAAATTTTGAGCCCATAAGTTTTTTCCCGGATTATTTTTTCCATAGGGGTTATAATTCTGAAAATTCTGCCCATATCTAAGTTGGGGGCCAGGGTACTGCTTCTAAGTGAACCACTGAGGTCCAGCTTGGGAAATGTATGGATAATGTTATGGGATGAAAGCAGTGCCTTAGGGTGGACCTTGTAACATCAAAGGTTGACCTTGGGAAACCAACAGTTGGCCTTGAGGAATAAAAGGTTGGCCTTGAGGCTGACCAAGCTATCCCTAAAAACTAGGTTGGCCTGATGGTTGACATGAGCTAGGCTGCCCCTGACGACTACGTTGACCCAGCTGACCGACAGAGGGTTCACCTTGTTGTAGAAGAGGTGGGCCTTGCTGAATGTAAGGCTGGTTCTGTTGCACAAAAGGTTGTCCCTAAGGTGGATAGGCTTTCCCCTGAGGAACATAATGCACTCCTTGCTGAACGTAAGGTTGACCAGTAGGATTGTAGGGTTTTCCCTGTTGGACCGAAGGTTGTCCCTGTAGATGGGAGGGTTGTCCTTGCAGACCATAGGGTTGTCCCAGTTGTTATGTGAATTGGTTTGGGTGAATTATATCTTAAGTACTTTGCACATATAATGGACCTTGTGGGAGAGGCCCATGGTAATATACGTGATTCCCGTACTTGTTTTAATACTGTGGTAGATTTACCGGAGTCATAATTTGCTGAGAACCCTGGTGGAGGTAGTTCTAATGTTGAATAGCCATCATATATTGGTCGTACAACAAACCTCCCAGAATAAGATTAGAAGAGATAAGTGTACTGCCAATAGGTTGATGGACTCCCGATACGTGAGGTTTTGGTCCACTCACAACGGGTCCAACAGACATCGCGGAAACGTTGCAATGCGTTCCATGAATAGTAGAAGCTAAAGACAGTGATGGAACCACACTAACGGATGGTGCAGAGGAAGCCACACAAATAGTGGGTTGGGTTGGGACATACGTGACAATCGTTGAAACAATGGGAATCGAAGAAGATGGAGCTGACACACACGACCCTGTAGAAGGAGCCGCAGTACTTGACCATAATGGGTTCTGGCACAAATATGAAATACCTGAAATTATCTATCCCAAAGAAAGATAACTAGCCGGGAGAGAGGAAGGTTGATTCGTCTCATAAGAAAAAAATTTGGGACAAAATTGATATTCCCTTGTAGATACAAAAGTCTCTTCACTGCTAACAAGACTCGAGGCATCCATTTCAAATGAAGACATGCTTTCAGGGAAAAGGTGGTGAGCGGTAGAGGGAAAAGCACTGGACAATGGTGTCGCAAGCGAATCAGAGCGTTGAGGAGGATCTTTTCTCAAAAAGAAAAAAGGATCTAGGGGATGCTAGTTGATGTCAAACGGCTCCTCAGCGGGAGACCGAGTGGCAAGAGGTTGAATTCTCATGATGATAGCACTTTCAAGGTCGTGGATCCCAATAGACTGAGGTGTTGGTGAGCCCTGGTATTTCACCAAAAGTGTTGTAACTCCCAGGGGCTGCCCTACTTTACTTTATCAACCCGGGGTTCGTACAAACTTTGAGGTGACAGTGCTATATACAAAGCAGATGCATTATGTTCATGTCATCCTCTTCTGCTTTACGAAAGGGTGTTATTTCTTAAATTATGAGAACAACTGGAAAGTAAATTATTGGAAGGAAATGACAGAAAGGAAATTAAACTAAAGTGCTAAAAAGAAATGACAAGAATGAAACTAATTTAATTGGCAGAAAGGGAAATGACTGAAAATAAACTAAGCTAACTTGTTGAAAATAAATGGCAGAAAGGAAACTAATTCTAAACCACACTTAACTTGGCCAAGCGGCTAAATTCATTCTACTTATCCTATGATCTATCTACCATGCTCTTATCCATGCAACTCAACTATCCATGACTTAATTATAACTAAAAAGAGTTAATTTTGATCTTAGAGGAAGAAATAGAGCTAAAAGAGGCTAATGGGAGGTTTACCACATGAAACGAGGTTTGGAAGCGGAAAGAGGGGGTTAAACCCTTAGAAATGACTTTGGAGCGGAAAGAATTAAAAAAATCTTAGAAGCAGAAAGAAGGGGTTTAAAACCTTATTATAGCGCAAGAAATGGCTTTGGAGCGGAAAGAATCGAAAAATGCGATGGCGAAGACATGATGGAGGTAAAAGTTGCGATGTGTGATGTCACAATCGCAACTTCACAAGTTTAAATGGATAGAGGTAAGGATTTAACGAGAATAAACTAAAATGTGCGAAGTGCGATGTGCACTGCGGTAAAGGTTGCGGGAGGCGATTTGCGATGGGGATGACATGACGGTGAAAAAGAAAAAGGAAAAGTTGCGGGCTGCAATGTGCAATATGGTAAGTTTTGCGGGATGTGATTTCACAATACCGCAATCGCAAGAACAAGCGGTAAGTGTTAAGGGTAAAATCTAAAGGATGAGAAGTGTGATTTTCAATGGCGACATGGCGGTGGGACCGACAGTGGGGCGAGATCGCACTATCACAATTGGCCAGAACAATGGTAAGTGTTAAGGGAGAGAGGATAAACGATGCAAAGTGTGATTTGAGATTTCGCAATATTGCAATTGCAAGGAACGAGTGGTAAGTGTTGAAGGTAAAAGCTAAACGTTGTGATTTGCAAAGTGCGACGTACAGTAGCGAGAATTTCAAGGAGGAAGGCGGAGGTTGGGTGTCAATGGTTTTTCAAGCACTTAGCATTAAAAAGGTAAAGTAGTCGACACCAATAAAAAGGCAGGAATAAGGTGGGCTGAATGGTTCTGAGTGTTTTTATGAATCAAAAGGTGGGCGCTGCATTTAAACAAGAGGAAAAGGAGGGGAATGGAGGCGTAAAAATAGTGTTTAAGCCGTGAAGATGGAGAGGGAAAATGAAGCAGGAAGCAACACAGAGCTGCTCTGGGGTGTTGACATTAATTCCAGCAAACAAACCTATGGATTCATGCACGGGAAAACTAGAAAATAATGTGTGATCAAACAGCAAACAGAAAGAAGTTTTTGGGTCTGTGGGAAGGTCTGTCTTACTCGAACTCTATTGACAGGGATGAGTAGGGGGAGTCTTGACCACAGGTTTGGAGTTTTTCCTCTATTTCGCTATGCATAAGCAATTAAAACTACAGTAGCACAAAAACTAAACAACAATGAAACTTATCATAATCATATCTAACTTAAATGGCAGAAGCAAAACCAGCTAAATGATAGAAAGAAAAATATAGTAACAGCAAAGAAGTTGAGGCACATGGATTGGGCCCTGACCCACGAGCCTAGCCCTCTGAAACTTAAATCAGTCGAATGAAATCAATATGCTCATTTTATAAAAGAATAACTGCATACATCTCTAAAAGTTTGATCCTTGAATAAAACAAAAATCTCAATAGCTCACAAAAATAGTTCTGAATGGAATTGAGACTAGAATAGACTAAGTCCTCCTAGCTCTAGCTATGCTCTATTTATTCTAAAGGTGATCATGATTTCATGAATTTTGCTCAAAATTTAAAGTGCTCAAAATTGCACTAAACCTGAGCGACTGGGTAGATCTTATCTTCCTGATTCCGACGTCGTGAACGATTCGAAAAATCGATGTCGTATGAGGGAGATATCGCGTTCTGATCGATTTCCAAAATAGTTAAAATTGTGACAGGTTTGACTGGGATGCCCAGTCAGCATGCAGAGGTACAGTCAGCAAAAATGGGAATATTCCTGAGAATATTTCGTTTCCCAAGCCAATGATATTTTTCCAAGTGGCGCATGTTGATTCGTCGATGTGGTTGCACGTTTTATTTTTGGGGCCAATGGATGGGTAACACATGGCCAGCCCTGAGGCTGCCATGTGTCCCTTGTACGATTTACCAAAATTTTGTTAGGTTCAGGGGGGTTCGCCCCGCGACCTCCAGCGTGTCCGCATGACTCTCCACCAACTCCGCTATATCATGATGCTTACCCCTATAGGGCACCAGCACTATATATGTTTTAAAAATATTGTATATGGGGGGGGACCGCCGACGACCCCAACTGTTGTGCTCACATGTTATAGCATCTAACCGCAACAATAAAACTAACGTCGACGAAAAACCTTAAATCTTGACCCCATTGAAGCCTTGTCACATGACTATGAACCTTGCTATCAGGTGCGGCAGTTAAGCCGACGGTTGGGGAAAACTCTGCAACCAACTCTAGTTAAACAGAAAGTCACCATGGTTTCGGCATGGGGTTCCGCCCCAAAAATTTAATGAAACCGGGGTTTCGAGGATTGGCATGTGGCCACCCCCACCTCTTAACGATTATGTTACGGTTTATGTTGGCGAAAGTTTAAGCACGCCACTAAAATTTGGTGGTTTTACTATTTTTAACTACAGTTATTTGCAGATCTCTAGTTTTAGTGGAGGTTTTGTAGGAGATATTGGGAAAAAGGCTAGGAGGGTCAATTTTCAACCAATTTGGGTGAAAAAAGAGTCTACCTAGACTAATTTGAGCATTCTGAAGCCATTGGTGCATAGAAAACAACCTGTTGACAGGAAAATTCGTCCGGCCAACAGTAGGGGATCTCCCCGGTAGAAAGTCATTAGACCTTGAACCGTTTGGAGTAGGGATCCCGTCCGGGGTGTGGGTCCGGCTACCGCTTAAGACGCCTTCCCTTCGGTCTCAAAAGAACCTGTTTGAACCTGCGGACATACACTTATTCACATGATACAGAATACAGGATTGATGCATTAAACACGAATCAAACACTATGCGTAGCAAAATCATAGATAAAGCATGTACACCTCAGGAGATGTCATTAGCAACACATCTTTGGGGGGTAATGCTTATAAGGTATTCTGATCACAAAAGAAATAGTTCTTTATGATAAGATACCCCTTTCCTTTCTGAAAGATAAAACGAAATGCTAACAAAATAGTTCATCAACATTCATTAATAGAGCAGATGATAAAATGAACATCATTGATACAACACAGATAGCCATGACGCATAAATGATGACATGAAGAGTGCAGCTTCATTAATCATAGGAGTTTCTGAAACTGTACAAAGAATACACACAGTGTTCGCACAGCAAAACACATCATAACCATAGGGTGTTTTAACAAGAATCTATATTCATATGCACAAGAGTATAATCTTTCAATACAATGCCATGTAGCTCTTGAGTTTCCAAAAAGAAAAGCCCTTTTACACTTTCCTCGTAGAGAATTTTATAGCACAAAACTTGCCCTTTTGGCTTCCCGAATTTTCGCCTGCCTGCCCGTTGAGTTGCCTCGCGACCTTGAAGAGGTTGCGACCTGCGACCTGTCTGGTATGTGCGACTTGCGACCTGGATAGACAGTGCGACCTGCAACCTGGGTAGACAGTGCGACCTGCGACCTGCGTAGACAGTGCGACCTGCGACCTGCGTAGACAGTGCTGCTCATGACTTGCTGCTACCGGGCTGCGGAGATGGACATGCAATGTTGAGGTCAGGGGCATCAATCTGCTGCTCCTTGAGAAAATCTTGCCATGTCTGGTACTCTACCGCTATGGGGGAAACCAGAGGAACCTCCTCCTTCAACCGATGCATGCATTCCAAAGCGTTTGGCACTAGTGTTTCCCTTTTCTGTGAGATCTGGTTTGAAAGAGAGGCAATTTTGGTATAAATCCGACCTGGAGTGGCAATAAACTGACTCAGATGTTCTTGAGATGCTGTGGGCTCGGGGGCAGCAGCGGCTTGCTTGATAGGCTGCAGAAATGACTGGATGTCCTGATCCACTTGCTCCCAGGCTTTCTCTTCGTCCAATGCCCCAAGCGACGGAATGTGGTGCAAAGTGTGCATCGAGTCGATATCGCTGATCAGGTGGTTGTACGAAGACATTACCTTGTCCAGGTCTTTAGATAGTTTGTCCTTAGATTGTATTGCCATACGAAGCTGAACCTTAGCATCCTGTGTATGAATCCAATCAATTTTGGGCAAATTTTCAGGTGCCTAAGGGTATTGTACTGTCCAGCCCATCATCCTGTCTAAGGCTTGTGAGGCCTCCCTGAGCTGATCGTGCTTTTGCTTGGTTTCTGCTCGTGCTCTTACCAGTGGGGCGACTGTTTGTTTGATGGTGAACATTTCTCCATACACCTGCCTCATGGTTACTTCTAACACTTCACACTCTTTGAAAATGGCCAGTGGGACTTCATTTACCGGTGGAGTCTGGTTTCAGAGTTGTTGAATTTCTGCTCTCAACTCTGATTTCTCCTGTTCTGCTCTTTTCTCGCGTTGCTCAACTGCTTGCAGTCTATTTTGCAGAGAGACTATTTCTCTACTCATTCTGGTTACGTTCTCTTCTGTGGCTGCGGCGAAAGCAGTACCCGCCAATGCTATCATTACAGGATTAGTCCTGGTATCAAGGACTATGTCTTTGCCTGTTGCAACTGTGGATGTGGCAGAGGGACTTTGCGCCAGAGATCTTCTTTTCTCTTGCCGGATTTTGAAAGAGAATTGATCGAATCTAAGTCTGGTGAGATCAAATACATCCTCTTCCTGCCCCTGGGGGGATCTAACATCAGAGAGCTTGGTACTGCCCGGAGGTATCTCGAGGGGAGTCACCTCGATGTCTTCTAGCATGTCATCCTCCTTTTCTTCTGTGTTATTTTCCTCTCCTTCCTTTCGCCGGCGTTCAGTTTCTGCCGCTGCTTCTATTTCGGCCTTCCGCTTCCGCTCAGCTATAGCAGCCTGTTCGGCTTTCTTTTGGCGCTCAGCTTCCGCAATCTATTCGGCCTTCTTTTGGTGCTCAGCTTTCGCAATCTGTTCGTTCTTCTTTTGGCGCTCAGCTTCTGCTTTGTCCAGCTCTGCCTTGAGTGCCCGTTCTGCTGCGGCCTGTGCCTCCTTTTCCTCTTTTTCTTTCCTGGCCTTTTTGGCCTACTTCTTCTTCTACGTTGCCGTCGCATTCTTCTGGCATTCTTCCTCATCCTCCTTTATCTTCTTTTCCCTTTCTTGCTGGGCTTTTGTTTCTGCTTCTTTCTGTTGGATAGATTTAGTAAGCCCTGTGCCGGTCCGAGACTTCTTGGGTAAAGAGGAAGAGGCACCTCCCAACTGACGTCTTCTGTAAACCAGGCTCTGATCATTTGGATCTTCTTGGCCCAAGTCTACTCTCGGAGCAAATTTTCTCTCAGCGTTATACCAGTTCCTTCTTTCATCTTCTGTCGGGCGCTCAATATGCTGATAAGTCCACTTGAATTTAGCTTTCAGGCAGTGTTCAGGAACTATTCTCTCCGGATCATATGTTCGGTGTTCTAGCGCCCCAAGCTGATAGCTTTTCATCGCTTCTCCCTCCGCTGCTACTTCCTTGAAGTCTTTAACTGTGTATGCGCCAATGGTGAGGGGTAGCGTGGGCCACGGCTTCTTTTTTCCTTTAGACAGGACGCTGGAGAAGCCTTGAGACATTTGGAAGCATACCTCCTGAATGAGCATTTTGTCCGTAACAAAGCGAGGCATAGCGTGTGGTGCCCTGTAAGATCCAAAGACTCGGATGAAGGTATATCTGGGGAAAGGGAACCAATGTGCCACTTTGACTAGAGTCTCTTTGGCCTGCCAAGACATGCAGGGGGCGTCTTGGCCAAATAAGTTTCTATATAGAGAGGGGATAAATACTTGTGAGATCTGCTCTATATCCTGTTTGTACTTGGACTCCCAAAACACCCTGATTTGCAGATGAATTGCACGCGACTACTCGGAATCCCAGTTGTGTGCCCATCCCTCAAAGTGTAATCTTGCGCAAACAGCATCCAGTAGGTAAGAGGCCATGTAAAATTCGGAAGGCATTCCCTCATCTGGGGCCAATGCCGCGGACAAGTTTGTCTGCATCGAAGTCATCAATATGTCGGCCCAGTTGAAATGAGTGCCATGTGTTGTCACATACTCCATGATAGTAGCCCAACTACCGCCGAAAGTGGAGCAATCCGGGCGCCCGTAAAGCCTGCAAAGCATGGCGGCAACTAATTTATAAACCTTTCTCAGGCTAGCCACCAGATATTCTTGGTCCTTCTTGACCTTAAATTTCTCAGGCTCCTCCCACCATTGTCTAATAGTATCAACTACCGGAACAACGTGAGCAATAGCCCATTCTGGTGTGAAGTACTCATCTGGGCGAGGCAACGAGTAATAAAGGTGGGCATCCGAACCTACGAGCGTAGCGAAAGCCCTGCCTTCGCTGTCTCGGATCACAAACTTCTTGGGATCCGTCTTTTGTATGATCCAGTATATAACCTCTGGGCATGGAAATATGGCTGGATGCACCCCTGCCAGATGTAGCTTGGATCTTTTGACTGCCAAGTATATTTTCCGGTCTGGGAGATCTTCTGGGAATTCCTCTTCCGGTGTGGCGAACTCATGATACACTTGGTACCATCGCATGCTGTCGTCTTTTGAAAATGTACATAGTGTATCCCTGTATATTGGGGGTGGGGATACCACGTCCAGCTCATCAACTTCTTCCACCACTTGCTTGTCCTTCTTCCGGGACAGTGGGGGTGCCATGTCACTAGAATCTGATAAAACAGGTATGCACTCTATGTCTTCTTGAAGTTAACCTGTCAAATTCATAAAGGAATCCCAAGATAAGAACGACATGATGATATAAAACCAGTTACAGTTTAGTGATGAAATTTAGCTGAGACACATGTAAAACTGGGTTACTGGTTTACTGGGACGCAGGGTCGCGGATTGCAAGAAGAGGTCTGGGCGCGACTTTGCGACCTTGCGACTAGGTCGCAAGGTCGCGGGGTCGCAAATTACGAACACAGAGGAAAATGCGACCTTGCGACCTCGCGACCAGGTCGCTGGGTCGTTGGGTCGCAACTCTCCAGAAATATACAGGTGAACCCTCAAAGGTAGATAGATGAAATATATCCTGCGGCTCTTTCCCATTCACCTTCATCTTGCAAAACTCCGAAAAACCGAGATGATCCCAGTATTTATGAGTTTGAGACTCATACTCCTCCAATAAATCACTAAGGATTTCCCTCCTAGAAACTCCTTCTTCTCTTTCCATCACTCTCCTAGCAATCTTGGGCATATGACTGCGTTGTACAAGATGGTGTGTAGCTGCATGCTCACACTCCTCCAATCTAGAGTTTGCTTTTGAATCAAACCCTCTAGGAGATTCCCTATACTCCCTTCGGATCTCCTCATACTCTACATGGATCATATATATAGATTTAGGAAGAAGCTTGCTAAGCTTATCCCCTTTTTCTTTTTCTTCTCCAAAAGGTGGAGTCTTTCTCCTGCTTATTTCTTTGTCTCCTTGATGAGAATAGGAAGTGCAGGGCTCTTCCTCTTATTTCTGCATATCCTCCTTGGGGAGGTTCTTCTTTGTTCTAAAAATAGATGAGATCAAGCTCATCTTCTTCATCATCTTCTTCTTCTTATTTCTTGGGCTTGAAGGCCACAGGCTGAGCCAAGAAAGGTGCTCTGATACCACTGTAATGTTCCTTTTTCTGAAATATCACAATCTATTCCAGAGATTTACTGAAGGGGCATTTATTGGATATGTCACTTTTGAAAAAGGATGAGATCCAGAGGCTACCTGGCCATATGAAAACTCTGTCTACAGGTTTTGTAATATTCCTCCTACAGGAATTGCCCAAAGACTGGGGCTGCAATGATGTATGAACATACAAATGGAATGATAGTGTTATTTTACTGAGCCATGGCACATGAAGAAGTGAATAGCTGATCAATGAATAATATAGCAGTAAATGTGTACAATGCTTTGAGGATTCAATCACTCAAGCTTGGAAATGAAAGCCTCAACAAGACAAGTACATGAAATGTGACAAAACACTGCTATGTAATCATGCCCTAGCTATGAATGCGTAGTTATGAATGGAGACTACAACATACAAAATGTGAATACAATGATATATCAATATCAGCTCAAATAAATAGGGGGAGAAAGCTCTCAACCCCTGAAAACACTAATACAACACCGATACACAATCCTTAGAAGGATTGGCTGCAATACATGTACAAAATATGAAAATACAATAATGTCAGAGTTGATGGGCAGCAGCAACTCATAAAAAAAATAGGAGGAAATGGCTGAATGAGATCCTCAATCTGAAATGGCCTCCTCCAATGGAAATCTAAAGTGAAAGGCTGATCCCTTCACCTGAGATCTCACCCTCCAAATGTCTGCTAATCCCTCACAGCAAATGCTCTCGAAGAATAATGTTGTCTAAGAGAGGGACTGAGCTGCATATGATGGCAAGTGGTTGGCCTGATGCCAAATATGGTGGAATAAGCTCATAAACCTCCCTTGTTGATCTCCCAAAGGGATGGAAGCTCCCTCCTCTGAAAAACAAGCCAAGGATGGTGTTGTAGAAAACCTCCCCAGCAACACTGCACAATATCCAGTTGAAACTACGTTGATGATGAAGGATAATGCTTGACCTCAATGTCTGAATATGGGGAAATAGAGTGCAATCCTCCAAGAGCTACTCAAGAAGGAGAGGAAATCCTAAACAGGAGTTCCCTCAGCAATTCTTGCTAACCAGCAAGAAGTTGTTGCAAGTCCACCAATCCAAGATGAATGATACTCAAGATGATTTGCAATGGCAGCCTTTCCCTCCTTTTAAACAATGTGAGCTCCCTCTCAATGGACCCTAGTCATTAGGGTTTCCTTCCTCTAGAAGCTTCCCTCCTCATCCCACTGCGCTGGCCCACGATGTGCTGTCCACCTCATGCTACTACGCAGTTTGACTTGGTCAAATTGACCTAGCCTCCTTGCAAAAGCCCCCTTTCACACATGGAGGTTTGAAATCAAGCTCCAAAAGTGATCCTCCCTCATGCCAAGTGGATTTTTATTCTTTATCCAAGGAAGAAATGGGTCTCCTACCCATTTTATTTATCTCCTATGTGAAAATGGAAAAATTAATGTTCCAATTTTCTCCATGAAAAATTGGGAACATTACAGTCGAGCACAAGAACTGAAGCATTTTTGGAGCAGATAGGGCCATGTTGCATGACCAGGGGCTACCTATGTTTCTTTGCGAAGAGGCATTCAACATCGTAGTCTTTCTACAGAATAGGAGTCCACATAGGGTGTTAGGAAGAGTCACAACAAAGAAGGATTTCAAGGGCAAGAAGCCTAACACGTCTCACTTTTGAATCTTTGGAAGCCTTATTTACTGCCATGTGTCTTCTAATAATCGAAAGATTTGGAGTCCACAATGGAGAAGGGAATTTTCATGGGCTACAATGAGACATCTAAGGCATACAAGGTGTATATTTTAGCACTCATAAAGACAATGATCAGTGTGATGTAATATTTGAGGAGGAAAGGACTCTTAGGAATTCCTTGGAGCGTGAGCAAGGTGCAAGATAGGAGGAGGATCAATAGGCTTCTAAGCAAGAGGCTCAACCATCTCTTTAGAATTAATCACAGCCTGTTATTGGGCAAGCCAACCAACACGCAGATGAGGAGAAAATGTAGGAACATGAGGAAAGAGAAGAGTTAGAGGGGACCACTCAACCAGTGACTCTTAGTGCAGGGATAGGATGAGTGAGGTGGAAAAATAAATTAATTAGGGAGGATCTAGAGAGATTTGGAGCCCCCAACTCCACACTCAGACAGATTAAACAACCACATAGATATATGGGGTACATGGCACTTATGATTGAGGTGGTAGACTCAAAGCCTTATTGCTATAAGGATTAAGTTTCTCAGTAGACATGGAAAGGTGCCATGGTGGAGGAGTATTCCTCTATCATGAAGAATGATGTTTGGGATATTGTGTCAATACCAATTGGAAATTCGGTGGTTGGTTCATGTTGGGTGTATACGATTAAGCATGCAGTTGATAGTAGTGTGGAGAAGTGCAAGGCTATATTCATGGTTAAATGTTTCTCATAGGTTGAAGGGATAGACTATGATGATAATTTCATACTAATGGCCCGATATTCATCCATTAGAACCATATAGGCTCTAACAACACAGATGGGGTAGAAGGTCCACCAAATGGACGTGAAGACCACATTCCTTAACATAATTGTTGAAGAAGATATATATGTTGAGTAGCCTGAGGGTTAAAGCCTTTCAACAGAGACACATGTTTGTAGGCTAAAGAGAGCTAGTTATGGGCTTAGGAAGACATCAAGGGCATGGTATGCCTCGATATATAGCTACCATCTAGGATTGGGCTTCACCAAGAGTGAAGATGGCCCTAACCTATATTATATTTTAGTTGTGGGGTAGCCTCTCATTCTTGTGTTGTAAGTTGACAACTTGATACAGAAAGGGGACAAGAATATCATTAATGACTTCAATAAGGATCTTTTGTAGAGGATTTTGAGATGAATTATATAGGGTTGATACATAATTTCATTGGACTAGAGGTATGATGGGGTGATGGGGATATCTTCTTAGGACGTGGAAGATACATGCATGAGATTCTCGAGAGTTTCCACATGCAGGAGTACAAGCCCATGACCATGCCTCTAGTCACAAACAAGAGGAAGGTGGATGTTACTAGATCAGAGCGAATTGATCCCACACTTTATAGGCAACTCATAGTGTCATTGATGTATCTAGTAAACATGCAACTAGAAATTTCCTTCATAGTCAACCAGTTGATCCAATTCATGGTTGATCCAACTAGAGTGAATTGGGTTGCTTCTAAGCACATGTTGAGGTATCTCAGGGGCACAACAAATTATGGGTTATTGTACATGAAGGTTTATGGTGTGAGGCTTCAAGGCTTCACATATGCATATTACATAGGGGGTTCAACAGATAGGAAGAGAACTTCAGATTGCACCTTCAGCATTGGATCAACGATTTTTTCTTAGTTCAATAGAAAACATAGATCAGTGTCACTAATATCAGTTGACTCCAAGTACATGGTTTCGAGCATGGAAAATTGCGAGTTAATAAGGTCGAGGAAGCTGCTTGTTGGGTTATTTAGTCAAAAGTTGGAGCCAACAGTCATACACTATGATAATTAGAGTTGCATCAAGGTCTCTAAAAATCTAGTGTTTCATGACTAACCTAAGCACATTGGGATTTGGTACCACCATATCATAGATTGTGTTCAAATTGGTAAATTCAAACTCCTATACGTGCCTACAAAGGAACAAACAAATGATATTTTGACTAAGGCATTGGCAAGGGGCTGTTGGAAAGTGTAAATAGGATCGGTATTCATATTGAATATGCAATTATGTATTTATGTAATGAAGAAGACAGAGGTAATAAATATATATTTTTGGTATGCTTGCTTCATGGGTTTCATGAGCAAGGTTTTATTATAGGTCAAAATACTTCTTCTTGATGTCTTTTATGGATTTGTCTTCTGGTCATAAATGTATTATTTAAAGATTCATGTATCAATACCTTGTCACATAAGCCTTGAAGTCATGGCTCAAAATGATGCTCCAGATCAACGTTGAAATACTCTTAGATAGCCTCCTTGTCAACCTGTAAAATAATGATCAAGTCGAATGTATAGCTATATGACAGGTCGGCTTAATAATAGATAGGGGAAAGTATATATACCCCTATATATACTACGCAGAAAGGACAGAAAATAGCAACGAAAAAGGTCTGTGATTTTTGGATAAGAACCTCAGGAACTACAAAGGATAAATTATTGTAAATTCTGGTTTCGGATAGGCTCCAATATATATATATATATATATAACTACGAAGGATAAATTATTGTAAATTCTGGTTTCGGATATATCAGTCTCGACTATAATATCAAGCAAGGATAATAGGACAAAATGAAAAGAATATAAGGAAGAATACGATATGATAAATACCGCAGAAATTAAAGGAATCTTACCTCGGGTCTCTATCCCATAGCAAAGAAAAGAAGTCAACTTTTTGACTTGAATGTGTCACTGTCCCACAACGAAGGAAAGGAGTCAAATCACTATCTTAAATGTATCTCTATTTTGGAATATAAAGAGAAGATGTACCACAAATCATAAGGGCGGACATAGAAGCATAATATAAGAACAAAAAATATAAGTGGGAGGTCTAGGAACCTAGATTTCCTAGAGTCAAGAAGGAAGAAGGACCACTCAGTTGATAGAATAAGTTATCTAGTTCTAGTGCAGGATGGTACAAGACAATCCAGGACAGTGCAGAGAAGATCATCTTAACAATTCAATGAAGAAGCAGTGACAAGGTCTTGGAGGTATACATAGGTCAAGGGTATGTGTCATGGTCATGGTACTTGTCATATCAAAGTCTATAAGAATAATTTCTTGTGTTTTTTCCTCCCCAAGAGGGAGAGGTTTTGGCCCTGGCTCGAAGAGCCTAAATTTGTGTCTCTTGTGTTTTTGGTAATTGACTTGATGAAAGACATAATAAGCTAAGAAGAGAAGACATGAGTAAAATAAGTAAGCTCACATGTAATTATCAAGGAGAGAATTTAAATTAATCACTGCCCTACCAAATTCTCAACATGGTATCAGAGCTAAGGTTTTGAAGACGAGGGCTACTTAACAAGGAGACACTCAAGGAAGCAAGGGGCAAAGTCAAGGTCAAAGTTTGCATTGAAAAGTCAAATCATTTTCCAAGGAAGTTTATTGAAATCAAAGATTTATGACATTGAAGACATTGTTGGAAAACACATCATCAAGCACCATCCAACTTTATCCAATACCTTTGAAGACATCTACATTGGATAATTCAATCTAAGAGGGAGTTCCTAAGTTCATCTTCATCATCATAAAGGAAGATTCTAGATGTAGGAAGTCAATATATTCAAGTAATTACCTACGACCTCATCTAAATATGTCAAAATGACTTATTGAAAAGAGAGCAAAAAATTGGCCGAGTCATCAAACTTTAGTGCATGGAAGAAGAGAACATATTTGAATCTAATCGAAGATGAAGTTATGGGCTACATTGAAGGATCCACAATTAAACCGTCAAAATAATATGCTCCAGTTCATGCCAAATACATGAAAGGATAAATCAGAGCCCAGAGGATTCTCATAGAATCCATTGAGGATGCACTCATACCCTATGTATCAAAACTTAAAACTGCAAAAGAAATTTATGAGAAACTAGTGGAGCTATTCTTTGTGAGTACTGCAAGAGAAGCAATATATCTGAGACAAGAACTATACAAGATGAAATTGTCAAGAGAGGAAGGAATCACTTCATATTTGATTAGGATTTATGAAATAAGAGACCAACTGTAGGAATTGGGAGAAGTAATGTCTGATAGTGAGATGACTATAGTGGTGTTGAATGCTTTTCTAGAAGTATGGGGAAACTTCACTTCAAGCTTATACTATTGAATATTGCAACAAGAAACAGTGAAATTCGAATTTGGAAACATCATCCTTGATCCTAGTGAAAAAAATAAGCACCTACACTAGGTGGGGCTCACACAGGCTATTTTTAGGTGATATGTCTATTTTTAGAATTTGGATCAAAGTCTATTTTTAGCAGTAATATATTTATATATGGTTGAGAAAATTATATGGATGGATGGGCATCTACGTTTGGAATGCATGTGCGAAGTTGTTTCGTGGAATGCATGTCTAAAATTAGAATGCATGTCAATTTTTGTTAAGCCCTTAACAAAAATTAGACAATAAATAATTATCTACTTTCAATGAGCACTTGGAACTAGTTAACTGAAGTGGAAAATCAGTTAGCTAAGTGGATTTCAAGTTGAAGTGGTTGGTTGGTGGACCATGCAGTGGACTTCGTTGTAATTGAGTGTGACAAAGTTGTAACAGAGTTGGATGTGTAGTTATGTTAGTTCTTATTTAGTTTAACTTAGTTAAGTGAGTTAAACTTAGTTGTGCTAGTTGTAATTGGTTGTAACTAAATATACACTAGTGAGAGATCAGTGAATTAAATATTAAATTAATTCACATGGAGTGATATCACTTGCAACAGAAGAAATACTATTGTTAACTACATGCATGTTAGATCCAGTGGAGACCCAGTTGAGAGATAGGTGAAAGGGCCTGGTTGACTATCAGTTGTGACTATAATGGTGCATTCAATGCATCCACACACACATTGGAGATGCTTATGAGGATTGCACAATCAAGGATGGCCATATCGAAATCATTCAAAGGTTATTGACCATCAGGGATTGCGTAGTGGAGGCAGACTATTAGGAGGCAGTAAATTGGTGCATGTGTGAACCAATTTTTGTATGACAGTGCGAGACGATTTTACATTGTACTGAGAGCTCTTGGAGTAGATTTTTGTATGAGATTGTTTCATGATCCATGATATACATAATATATGATAGTTGGGGTTTTTAGATTTATTCTTTCCCAGTAAAAACTTTTGTGTTATGTGCAATTGATTTTTCTTCATGTGTTTGCAATTGGCGATTTAATTTCCGCAAAGAATTAAGTAGAAGGATTTTGTATTTAACAGTGGATATAATTGTTAGATCAAGACAGTCCAGTAATACATCACAGTATTTATAAAATTTCTACATATATAGGAAGAAAGAAGCAACACCATTCCATGATCTATGGTATCTATGTAAAATAGAGGTAACAAGATTGAAAGCCAAAGCTGATACAGGATCAAGTGAAGGGAGTCAAGCCTTTGCAGCCATGTCCAAGAAGAAAGGAAGATTCAGAAAAATTAGTCCTCGGAATAAAAGAAGAAATATGGACAAATTACGATGCTTTTGATGTAATGAACTTGAGCATTACAAAAGGGATTGTCCTAAATCTGGGAAGGACAAGAGGAAAAATGAAGAGGCCCATGTCATGGATGAAAGGGAAGAACCTGATGCAAATAAATCTAAGAAAGAAGAAGTGAAAGATCTCTATTATGATTTAGATCATCTTCCTCTTTAAGTGATTTATGTTGGTTTGTAAAATAATATGATAGGAAGTAATGTATATTAATAGCATCATGATAGAAGCATGGAAGGAGCACTTGAAGAAATAGTTCTTGGAAACCTCACTGATAACAACATTGATGGAAAGCAGCCATCAAGATCAAGGGTCATCATTCAATAATCAATATGGAAACCGATGCTGACATTTTTTAATAGATTTCTCTATGGATTCACTGGTTAGAAAGAAAGTGAAAGGTTTCATCGAGAACTCTATGTTACAAAATTCTATGATTAGGATATGATGACATATTGATGAAGCAGGTCAAGGGAATGAAGTTCTTCATTCTAGTAAAATTGTTGCATGACAAGTCAAAAGGAAAAGGATGAGGTACATATATCTATATGTTGACACTGGATGTTGTGAATTCATGTCATATGGTTGCAGGTAATGGACTTCTATCTTTAGAAGTATGATCATAGGAAGAAGGATCTCTTCTAGTGCATAGGTTGCCACTAACAAATGAAATCAAATATGTCCTAATATGAAATATGAGGTGGTTTTATACAAGAAAGGAACTGGATACTGGAAGTTCCTGGGAATAAAGTTGTGTGGAGAAAGAAAGGAAGAGATCATGAAGTGCGACCATGTTAAGAGGCAGTTATCATCCAGAAGCCAAGAAGATGTGACTAGGAGATCTCCTGGGAAGATATGTGGACTCTGACAGAAGTATGGTAAACAAGAAGACCCTTGACAATACATATCTTTAGGAGATGTTTCAATTTGAATAAAGGATGTCGATGCCTACAGAAAGGTGTCATGGTGAAAATATCATCACTGAGGTAACTTTTAATTTAAAAGTTCTTATGTATATGTTTATCTGGATAAGTTTATGCAGGGCTTCCAATCATATGTAAGCATGTAAGATCCTTGGGAGATGGTTCGAAGGAAAGCAACATGGCATAAAGGTGGACCAGATGTGAAGGACTGATGAATCACTTTCAGGTGGATGACATGACTCATGGATGAAACTAATGGATGATTTTTTCTCTATGAATCCAAAAGTTGAAGATTCCTTAATATCAAAATCCATGACATCGAGGGGAGGAATTCTTCATGAGCAGTTGGGCGTCTCACCATTGCTGCTGTAGGTTCCTGGTTAAGAGGGAGCCTGGTGGTAAGTTTCTTACTTGGAAGAAACTTGAAGTATGTCCTTCATGATTTAAGAGGGAGTGATATATATGATTATGTAATTCATGTGTCAAGCACTAGACTAGGACTAACAACCGTAAGTCTTAGTGAAGGCCATGAGGAGAGAATGGATAGACACATCATTTCAGTGTTCACCTGGAAGAAAAAATGTAGGATTGGGTAATCATATGTCATTCGATACTCTTTGAGAATGAGATAGGGCATTCAATATAAGAGTAGTTGGGGACCGATATTCTTTGAGGGCTAGCTACCCAAGAGAAGAATAGTCCATGAAGGTCATACTCTGGGAACACCTGGGTGGAGTATGTACCTTGGAGAGACAATGACTATGGTGTCTATAAGTCATGTGTCTCATGAGCATTATAGCCCATTGTCTCTTTGAGAGATGGGGCTATTAGTCAAGGCCTTGCACTAGGGCAATGTTGCTTGATATGATTCTATACATATGCGATTACCAATCTAATTCTTCTTATGAGATTCTTCAGATTGAAAGTGACCATGTATCGTTATGAATACCTCCCTAGTTAAGATGGAGTGTTGGAAAGTGTAACTAGGATCGGTCTTCATATTAACTATGTAATTATGTATTTGTGTAATGGAGAATACAAAGATAATAAATATATATTTTTGGTATTCTTGCTTCATGGGTTTCATGAGCAAGGTTTTATTATAGGTCAAAAGACTTCTTCTTGATGTCTTTTACGGATTTGTCTTCTGGTCATAAATGTACTATTTAAAGATTTATGTATATGAAGGGTCAAGTCAATCTAATATGCCTCAAGACCTTGTGACATAAGCCTTGAAGTCATGGTTCAGAATAATGCTTCGGATCAACGTTGAAATACCCTTCTAGACAGCCTCCTTGTCAGCCTATAAAACAATGATTAAGTTGACTCTATAACTATATGACAGGTCGGTTTAATAATAGACAGGGGCAACTATATATACCCTTATATATACTACGCAAAAAGGATAGAAAATAACAACAAAAAAGGTAAGTGATTTGCGAATAAGAACCTCAGGAACTGCGAAGGATAAATGACTGTAAATTCTGGTGAAGGATTACATGGTTAGTATATTATTGTGTGGGCTCCAATATATATATATATATATATATATATATATATATATATATATATATATATATATATCAAGCAAGGATAAGAGGACAAAATGCGAAGAATATAAGGAAGAATACGATATGGTAAATACCATAGTAATTAAAGGAATCTTACCTCTGGTCTCTATCCCACAGCGAAGAAAAGAAGTCAACTCTTTGTCTTGAATGTATCTCTCTATGAAGGAAAGGAGTCTGCTCACTATATTAAATGTATCTTTGTTTTGGAATATAAAGAGAAGATATACCACAAATCAGAAGCGTAGTCATAGAGGCATAATATAAGAACAACAAATATAATATGGAGGTCTAGGAATCGATATTTCCCAGATTCGAGAAGGAAGAAGGATAGTTCAGTTAATAGACTAAGTTATCTATTCCTAGTGCAAGACGGTGCATGACAATGTAGGATGGTGCAAAGAAGAAGGATCATCTTAATGAGTCAATGAAGAAGCAGTGACAAGGTCTTGGAGGCATACATAGGTCAATGGTATGTGTCATGGTCATGGTACTTGTCATCTAAAAGTATATAAGAATAATTTCTTGCGGGTTTTCCTCTCCAAGAGGGAGAGGTTTTGGCCCTGGATCTAAGAGGGAGTATTAAATGAAGTTAGAGGAGGAAGGGTTCAACTAAATTTAGAGTTGCACTAAATTTGGTAGAGGGACCCACAGGTGGGACAAAGGCGCAATTTTACTTTTTATCATTATTTTGACTTACGAAAATTTTAATTTTCCTATAGTAAAAAAAGTGAAACGATCTCAACCATCCATTGAAATTTAATCGCAGCTATTCATGGAGATGGTGGGCCCACGTCAAATTCAAAGGAGGGAAAAGGGCTCAAGATTGGCTCATTATGCACTATACATCTTGTGTGTTCAGCTCAACATAGATAAGGGTGTTAAATTCAGTGTTTAGGGTTTTCAGATCAACACCCTAGGGTAGAGAGAGAGGTCGAACAACCTCAAAGTATTTTCAACCAGGGCCATATTTAGTTGCCCAGGAGGGATGTACAGGCTTGTACGAGTTTGTATAGTGCACACATAGGCAGGACAAGTAAGAGAGAAGTGTGCAGACCAGTTATGTTGTGGGTTAGTAGATTTAAGGGAAATTTTCCCTCATACTTGTAATCTATTGCTTGAGATTTTTTTTATCATAATAATAACATACAATTTTGCAAGTTTTCCTTAGTCGCAGTTTCTTGGGTGAAATTTATGGTATTAAATTTATGAATGTGCTTATGTCTTCAATTTTTTTTTTCCACTGCAAATAGTTTAGTTAGTAAACTCATTATATTTGTTGAATGTATGTTGAAAGTTGATTCGCAATTCTTTTCACTTCATAAAGTTCATTAAATCAGTTGTTAGATTTTAAAAGTATAACATAGTCCTTTTAGGACAAAATAGAATTCTATGAACCAAAGATGCTAGAGGATACTATCCAAAAGGCTAAGTACTATTATGACCAATCAAAGCATAAGATTAAATTCCAAACATAATAGAAAAAGAAAGAAAATAACAACTTCAAGAAGAAAGGATCAAGGTCATCACGCTATAAGAAGGATGAGAAAAGTGTGAGGTTTAGCGTACCTACTAAAAGTGAGTTCCAATAGAACTTTCCCACTCCAAGTGGGAACAAAGGAAGAGGTCAAGGAACCAAGGAAGAAGTCGTTGAGGTGTTGGGGGTGTGGGGAAGAACATTTGTTACAAAATTGTCCCCACAAACATCAAGACAATAAGAGGGTGTACAATGTCCAAGAGGTCGCCACAGTCAATTATGTGGCTTGGAGTGTATCTTGGATTTATGTAGTTGTGGAAAATAGGAAAACATACCCCCAAGCCTCATTGGTAGAAGTGGAAGGTATACTCATGAACTGCCTTATTTCAATTTTAATTGACCTCAGTTCTAACCTCAGTTATGTTACTCCACAAGTCATGGAAGCTTGTGTTTTACAAAGGAAACATGTTAAATCATGGTTAATTCAGTTAGTCACCATAGTAAAAAGTAAGGTGATTGATTTTATTGAATTGTGCTAGTTTGAGATGAGTGTTCTACTAACCAAAACTATTTTGAATATCATTCCCTTAGGGTTGTATGACATGTTATTTGTCATGGACTAATTAGTAGTGTACAGGGAAAAGTTGGATTGTTATAATGAAACATTATAAATCAAGGATTATGAAGGGGAACAAAGGTTGTTTCAAGGAGTGTGAAAGCCTATCTCAGTGACGTAGATTTCAGATCTTGAATTGAAGAAATATAGTATAAATGGATGTTATTTATACATTATTCAAGTGACCAGTTCAACAGAGGACAATAAGTTAAAGAATTGAAGATCATCCCATATTATAGGAATAAAATGATGTGTTTCCTAAAGATATGTCCTGATATACACTTAAGAGGGACATCACTTTATCAATAGAGCTCACTCCAATAGTGGTGCTTATGTCCATAACACCCTATAAAATGAGCACACATGAGGTAGTGGAGCTGGAGATACAACTGAAAGAAAGGTTGGAAAAAGGATATATTAGACCCAAGATGTTGCCATGGGGAGCTCCAACATTATTTGTGAAGAAAAAGGATGGCACCCTCATGATGTGTATTGATTACAGATAATTGAACAAGGAAACTAATAAAAACAAATATCCATTTCCCAAGATCAATGATTTATTTGACCAGCTAAGATGAGCCACAATGTTGTCAAATATATATTTGAGGTCTAGGTATCATTAAGTTAAGATCAAGGATGAGGATATCCACAAGACTTCTTTCAGAACCAGATATGGACACTATGAATTCATAGTGGTGCCATCTGGGTTGACAAATGCACCAATGATTTTTATGTGTTCCGTGAATAATGTTCTTGACAAGTAATTGGATAAGTTTGAGTTGGTATTTATTGATGGCATCTTAGTGTATTAAAAAACCAAATAGGAGCACAAAGTACACCTCAAGGTCATATTGCAAGTGCAACGGGAACATCAACTATATGTCAAGCTTAACAAATGTGATTTATTCCTATTGTAAGTGCATTTCTTGGGTCATGTTATCTCCATAGAAGGAGTGGTAGTTGATTCTAAAAAGATCAAGGCCATACTAAAGTGGCTTGCTCCCCAAAATGTAGCAAAAGTTAAACATTTTGTGGGGCTGGTATGATATTAAAGGAGATTCATTTACGGATTCTTGAATATTGGACAACTAATTACAACATTGAAAAAGAAGGGTGTGATATTTCATTGGACATCAAAGTGCACATTGAGCTTTGAGTAGTTGAAGCACCTTCTCACACATCCCTATATTATGAAAATTGTAGACCTAGACTTAGATTTCCTTGTTTGTGAAGATGCTTACAAGGACAAACTCAATGGAGTTCTCATGTAGGATGGGAATATGATCAATTATGATTCAATGAAATTAAATGAGCATGAGAGTAACTATGGAACACATGATTTAGAGGTTGCAACTATTGTGTGTGATTTAAAAACGCAGAGACACTACTTGTTTTGGAGAAGGTTCATATTAATGACATATCATAGTGGGATGAGGTATTTTTTTAATCAGCCTCAATTGAATGCCAAAAAAGCTATATGGATGGCCCTTATCAGTAAATTTGATTTTGAAATCAAGCACATTAGAAGCAAAGAAAATTGAGTGATTGTTGCTCTCAATAGAAGCATGCAAGTGATACACGTGGCAACCATATGCACATTTGAGGAATTAGAGTAACATTATAGGAAGATGAGCATTTTTAGCATGTAAGAAAATTCTTGCAGCTAGATCCTAAGGGGCCAACAAGAGAAAATTACCAACTACCCAAGGATGGATTTTTGTTATTCAGAGGCAGGTTTCACATACCCAGCATGGCTCAAGTAAAGAACCTTGTAATGGATGAATTTCACAAAAGACCATATGTTGGTCACCCAGGATATCAAAAGATGATAGCATCCACCACGAAATTGTATTATTGGCTAGTAATGAAGGAAAATACTATTAAATATATTGCCAAGTGTATATAATGCCAATAGGTTAAAGTGTAGTGCAAGCAACTAGCAAGTTTGTTGTAGCCAATATCAATTATATCATGGAAGTGGGAGTTTATATTAATGGACTTCATCATTAGATTTCGAAGAAATCCAAGTATTACGATGCAAATCATGGTGGTAGTAGATAAGTTGAGTAAAAAATCTCACTTTATACTTGTAGATTCTACCTATAAAAAAATTGATGTTGCCCATATTTCGATAAAAGAGTTTTTCAAATTGCATGGCATGCCCAAGAAGATCATATTTGATCGGGATGCCAAGTTCACCTGTATTTTTTAGAAAGATTTATTTACGAGATTTGGAACCCAATTAGCTCTCAATACAACATATCACCCTAAGACTGATGGGAAGACATAAGGAGTAAATATATTATTAGATGAGATGCTCAAAATATATGTCATGCTCGAGAAGTGGGAATGATATTTTACTTTGGTGGAATTTTCATACAATACTGACTATCAGGAATCATTAAATCTGAGCCCTTTTGAAGCTTTGTATGGTGGAAAGTGTAATACCCCAATTAGTTGGGATAATCCAATTGATAGAGTCATACATAGGCCAAAATTTTTAAATGAAATGGAACATGAAGTAAGTAGCATAAGACAAATTGAAGGTAGCACAAGACTGGTAAAATAGATATGTAGACCATAACATAATGCATATGGAATTTTGAGTAGGATAATATGTATGTCTCTTAATAAGGCCAAAGATAAGTTCCTTAAGAGTGGGATCATGTGCCAAGTTAGCACCAAGATATTGTGGACCCTTCTAGATCTTGGAGAGAGTGGGACCAGTAGCATTCATACTTTCCATGCCTCCTACAATGAAGGCACATGATGTGTTTCATGTCTCATTGATTAAAATATACATGAGTGATGTTAATCATATACTTGATTGGAATTTGATACAAGTGGAACTCAAGGGAGAATTCTAGTGATACTATAGTGCATACTCGATATAAGGAAGCCCACGCTTTGGAATTGAGTCATTAAGCAGGTTAAGGTGCAATGGAAGCACTTTGGACTAGACAAAAGCAACTTAGGAACTAGAGGATGCCATGAAAAAGGCATACTTATTTTTGTTTTTTGTATAAAAATTATGTTCAATGGATAGAAGAACAATGAGGTAGGTGTTCCCTTAAGTGGGAAGGGAATGTAACACCCCTTTTTCTAATTCCCAAGTTTTGTAATGTAATTAAAGGATGATAATGCTGGAGGACCAACATGGATATATTTCCATGACTATCTGATGTAAATATTCTAATTTAATTATAAATTGATAAAGCTAAATAAGAAGGACAATCCTATATTGATCCTAATGTTTGGAAGGATAGCTTGCTTAGGAATATTGTAAGGGGGAATGGGAAGTTTCCTATATTCCATGAATTTAATGTTCTTGCCCTTGATTTTCTGGTTGAACTACTAAGTGCCCAAGTAGTTATGAGAGAATGGGGGAGGAGGTACTAGAGCTTCCCAAGCATGGTACACGTACCTCATAGTCGAGTCTTGGTTGACTTCGTAACCCAATAAGGGGACCCTATATCTCTCCTGCATGAAGTAGCACTCTCAGGGAGAAAATATGTCAAATTTTGGAGTTATCCATTTAGAGTAGAGTTGTTGAGATTGTGGCTTGGAAGGGGATTATGCATGGATTAGGTGCCATGGCATGCATTGAGTCACTTGAATTGTCTCCTATGGTAGCTAATTAATGAATTTCCTAAGTCCAAATTTGAGATGACAATTTAATTTAATTTTTGGGTACCTTTTTATAAAAGGGAAAATAATTCGATGATAGATTAAGTCGTAGCTATTGATATCAATGAGTCAAGATCTAATATCAACTATTAAGAATAGGGATTTCACTTGAGATTAGGGTTTGATATTTTTAATAGCAATTTCAAGCTAAAGGAGATGCACATTCGATTTGCACAAGTTGGGATTCAGTGGAGTGTAGTATTTGGCAACAAGAGGGAGAAAAGGCTAGATCGAGCTAGCTAGAGTGATATCAGGGAAAAGTGAGGTCAACGAATAGCCTGAGTTTTATTTTTGGCTAAGAGGATGAGTTTATTTGTATGCAAAATTTTTATGTTAAGCCACACATGTGGGTTGTATAAGAGCCAAGTGAGAGAAATAGGGTTGAGATCTTTTGTTGGGCATTTTCGAGAGCAAATTCTTGTGTAACTATTATAAGAAAATATTTCTCTTGAAGCTGAATAAGAAGCCCAACGTTTGGTGGTTTTCCCCACACTGGAGTTTCTAAGGTATATTTGTGATATTTTATATTACATGTAATTAGTTTTAAGTATTTTTATTCTATTATTTATTTGGTTAAAAAACCATATTATTTATTGTTACAGAATAGATAAGAAAGTTACGTTTAATTCAAATTTGTAAATATTTGTTGAGAAAGTAAATTTGTAACTAGATTTTAAAAAATTAACATGGTAACAAAGCTCTAAAATCTAAATACGAAGCTAAGGATATTTGACATGTGTTTTAATACAAAAAGAAATAGGTTTCAATTTTCAATCTCTTCGAGGGTTTTATTTTACAATCACTACCAATGTTCGATATGAGGAAAGGCTTGAGGGTTCTTTGAACTATTTGCAATGGAAGGTTTGAATCTCAGGTTTTCTCAAGGAGAAAAAGTTGTGGAATTTCGTTAATACAACAATGGTTCCACTAGTGAATGATCCAATTTCTCTTGATTTGCATGAGGTCAAGGAGGCCAAGGTGCAAAGGATTATTCTCAACGGGGTAAAATATCATCTCACACCCCATCTACAAGAGAATGATACTATGAAAAATATTTGGGACACACTCATGAAACTATATCAGATCATTTATCAATGTCGAAAGATGATGATCAAGGACAAGTTGCATGGCACAAGAATGTCCAAGAGCAAGAGCATGTCATCTTATTTGTCCAAGTTAACATAGGTGAGGGAAGAATTGGCTATTGTTGGAGAGATGATTGTTAAGGAGGAGCTAATGCGTATAACCTTGAATGTCTTTTTGAAGCACTAGGAAATCCTCTCAAGTGTATTATGGGATGCGATTATCTAATCCACTAGGTGAGGGTTTGGGATGATTTCATCCAAGGGGAAATCCAATAAAGTGGTTTGGGGGAGATCAAAGTAAGAGGTTTGAAGAAGAGGATAAAATTTATCTAGTAAGAAAGGGTAAGTAAAAGGCCAAGAAAGTGCCAAGAGAGGGGTCCAATCAAGGTTAATTTATTTGCATGCCATGAATTGGATCACTATGCCAACTAGTTCCAAAATAAGAAGAAGGGAAAGCAAAAGAAGTAGGTTGCTGCTACCACAGAGGTGGAAAAGTTTGTAACATGGTTCAAGAATGCGCTTTGCTCATTGCATGTCTCTCAAGTTTGGTTGCCACTAGTTTGTGGTACATTGACAGTGGGGATTCTTGCCACGTAACAAGATTCAAAGAGTACTTCACCATTTTGAAGGAGAAGGAGTTGTATTTCTACATAGAGCATGGAGACAATGCCAAGTATCATCCAACTGGTATTGGCACAACCAATTTTCAGAGGGAGTTGGAAAAACCCTTGTTGGTGGAGGACATATTGCATATTTCAAGTATGATAAAGAACATGATCTCAATTTCTACCTTGGAGTACAAGGGTTACATCATGACCTTTGAGGAGGGTAAAGTATATATTCAACCTGTTGGTGTCCCGTGTTTTGATAGTTTGGAAAATCAAAAGACAAGGCAACATCAGAACCAATCTTTAGAGTTACAAGATCTAGTCCTCCTGTTCTCAGAGAGGGATCTCTCAAATGTTTATTTTGCAAAATTTTATCTTGTGTGCTTTGAGTATTGGTTTTAGACTAGTTATTAAGTGCAGGTGTTTGTTTATTTGTTTGGTTGAATTGATACAACAGAACATGAAAGGTCTAGGAAAGATATATAGAATGGAGAAACATCTGGCTCATGAGGCAATGGAGTCAAAAAGAGGTCATAACATACTCATCACTGGATATGGGATATCAGAGGGCAAATCTAACTTCGCCGTAGGATCCTTTGGTTTTGGAATGAGATGGACATCAATGATTTGGAAAGAGAAATTTGATTCTCAACGAAGAGAACTTGAAAACATAACTTGAACAATAAAGAAATATTTGATAGACAGGGCTAACGATAACTTCTACAAACATTCTTTAAGCAAATAATGACTTCAAGACAGCTTTCAAAATGAAATCTAAGATTCGGGGAATACCCTATTTCCTCAAAGATTTTATTTCAAATGACTTAGAGAACATAAAAGATTCACTGATAATTGCAGTCATAGAAGAGGGAACACCTAACACATCTATGATCACAACTATAAAGACCTTTAAGACAACTGTTTAAGCAAGGACAAAGGGCATGATCAGAATAGACCTCCTTGGCTCACTATAAACAAAGATACTGCAAAGGGGGACTTCACTAGCAGTTCGTAAGTGGTAGCAGACAAGCGGGGAGAACCATAAATGATGCTGAAACCAACTAATCGAACTTTTTAGAGAAATAAACGAGCATGAGGACTAAAGAGAAATATTTAAGCCTCTAAAATACCTCAGCAGAAGAAAACATAAAACAGTGAAGGACAAACAGGTCTAAGGTGCTTCCAAGAGTCATTTCTTAGCCTAAAACTTTCATCCTACCGTAGTAAGAAATTATGGAACATAATGAAAACAGGGGAAAAAACATTAAACAGTTTAGAATACTTCACCAACAGCCAAGCTCAGGGATCCAATGATAGAGCCTTCTCAAGAACAAACATGCAACAACATCATCAGGACTTCCAAGACTTCAGTTTCTTCTTCAACTTCAACATACTATGTATTAGTTCAGAGAGTTTCAATATTACAGCAAGTGATCAACCAACCCCTCTCTCATCTTCTCCAGTAGTATTTATAGAAGAATGAGGAGGTGAGATCTGATAAAAGATCTCCAAAGATAATTAATACAGACTTAATGGTTCTTTGGCCTTTGGGGGGCTCGATGAAGAATCTTACATAGGTGTCCTCTATATTAAATAATTTATATTAAGATTTAAGCTCGGTGAGAGTTGTTATTGACTTTTGAGGCTCTGTGTGGTGTCAAAGTAACTCTGCTGATATATTGTCATTAAGTTTGTTTGCAGAATTTACTCTCTGGCTGTGCTTGAGACAAATATCTGATCCTGATCAATAACTTCGGCCTCTGATATGAATGCTTTGAGGCACAGGTGGCACTGTGGTAGTTGGGAGGAATCAATTTGCCTCAGCTGTGGCGGTGGAGGCTTTCTGTCTGATGAACCTTTATGATTTTTCTTTCAACTGTGTCTTAATTGGGGATTAGGCTTTTGATAAACCATTTTAGACGTAATCCCCACAGATCTGTCTTCAATCTTCTATTCTGGTATATTTTTGTTTTCGATGCTGATACTCTTTGATTTGTGCCTGATGCACTGTGTTTGTTGGTGTGCAGGGCTGTGCAGTGGTCGAATGGCATCAATGCCTCATGAATCACTGATGAAACGTGGAGTTTAAACCCTGCGAATGATTCTCTTTAATGAATCAAAGGCAGGAGGATCGTCACCCTCAGCCTTTGAATTTTCTTCAGCATGGCGGAAAAACCATTTAAACCCTGCAAAATACGAACAACATTATAAAATGCAGCATATATAGGTTTACTGCTTCAGAGGGCGCGTGGAGAGAGCATGGCCGTTGGATGGCGTCATCCAACGGTCGAGATTGATTAGAGGAGGTCAAAGGGAAGGCGGAGGAAGAATTTAAATCGGAGCCGTCGATCGCGCAAAGATCGATGGTCGGGAGTGGAGGTGAATTAATAACGTGAAGGGGTCACATTATTCGGAAAAATAAAATAAAAAGCGGAGACACAGGTTTAAAACCTTTTTTTTGGCGAAAATGGTTGAAAAATGAGTGGGGAGCTTGGGACGAACGTGGGCCGTCGGACGAGATTGGCCCACGTGATCAACGGTGGAGATCGGGTACCACAAAACCTTAGAAACATGCCCCGGACTTCAAAACCTTTAATTAAACCATACTGTATAATTATTTCGGGTCACAAAATAGGCTTGCTAACGTCGAGGCGTTTGTGACCCAAAATTTTATGAAATCCGCCCTAAAAAACTTATCGGGTCTGGATTGGGGCTTGTCGCTGTCAGCCCAAGTGTGACCCGAAAATTATATCAAATCCGCTTTATAAAATCCGCGAGTCCGGACTTGCTGACTATGTGGGGAAATAATGAAGACTTGCCCTAATTAAATTCTGCCGCGTGGACGCTGATGTGGCGCTGGGGACCACCGACTGCCGCTATGGACGAGGGGACCGGGGCGATCGAGCGTGGACCGTTGATCTGCAGATTAGATCGATGGCGGAGGTTCTTACATGACTGCGTCGTACCTTCACTTATCGCATGGGCTTCTTCATAGCGCGATCACCGTCCGATGATATGGCCTCAGATCGGACGATGCGCATCGATATCGCACTCACTCCACATCCGACCTTTAACGCTCGGGGAAAATGGTATTGCCATACCGCCCAAGGCCACGTGTCGGCCGATGGCGCTAATCGCTGCCGAATGGAAAAAACCGCTTTCCTCTCAAAAGCGGTGCGATAGAAACTGCCTGGTTTTGAATGGTTAATGATTGAAAACATTAAAAACCCAAAAATTAATGTAAACAAAGGTTTGTGCTTTGGGGGCGGAAAATATATTTGCAATACGGCTTGGCGCCCGTCTGCGGGGCCGTGGAGTATATGGAAAGTAATATGACCGGGGGTTATAACGCGCAGGGCTAATCGGCATCGGAGCTTTTACCATGGCAAAAGATTTATGCGCTCGGCTCTTTGCGATGCGATAGGCGCTCGGATGGCTAGTGCTTAGTTCCAGCACCAAGGCATGTGTAGTGGAAATGTCTAACGACTTAGCCCAAGGGGCTTAAACCTTTACACAAGAATATGTATTTTTATGAAGTTTTCAATGTTTTTTCAAGGGTTTTGAGGGTTTCGATAGGGGGAAAGGGGAGAATATGAAAAATGAGGGATTTTATGGGGAATAAAGGGATAAAAATGAGGTTAGTTTTGGAAGTGGAAGGAAGGGGAAAATGGTGTTTGCAGCAGTATTCTCTCTTGGGAGTCAGCAGGATTTCTGAGTGTATAATGGGCACAGCAGTGAAGATTTTGGGTTAGAGGCATGAGACCTTCAAGAGTCTTCAAGAGCCAACACTTTTTGCAATAAAACTTGTTTCTTGAAGGCTCCAAAAATGATTTAGCCACCTTTTGGTATAAATTTTTTTATAGGTGGCTAACACAACCCAAGAAATACAAGGCAACAAAAGTAATAGAGGTCACGAAGGGAAACTTGTTTGATTGTATTTTGAGCCAAAAAATTCATTGGTAAGTTGTAGCACATGGCTAGGAGAATTATGGCATAGGAGGACGGCTCATCTTCATCCTATAACACTTAATGTGCTCAAGGAGATAGTGATGGGGTTTCCATAACCGAAGGTCAAGCAACATGAGTTGTGCAAGGGTTGTGCACTGTGTAAATATGACAAGACCGATTTTATGAGTAGTACCTCTACGTCTAAAGGGAATTTTGATCTAGTACACTCAGATGTGTGTGGCCCATGTAAATGGTATCCTTGAGTGGGTACCAATATTATGTGAACTTCATTGATGAATTTTCTAGGATACATGGATCTATTTTATGAAAAATAAGAACGAGGTATTCAACAGATTCAAGGATTTCAAGGCTCTAGTTGAGAAACAAACATGGAGGAAGATCAAGACACTGAGGTTAGATAATGGAGGCGAGTACACCTCGAATTACTTCAAGGATTTTTGTGCTCAGTAAGGTATTAAGAAGGAGTGATTGTTCTATAAAAACCTCGACAGAATGGGGTTGTAGAATGGAAGAACAAGGATACAATTGAAGCGACCAAGGCAATGCTCCATGACTAGGATTTGCCTTTGTTTCTATGGGAAAATGCTTGCAACACTATCGTATACTTGAAAAATAGAGGCCCAAACAAAGTGTTGGGATTATTGACACTAGAGGAGGCATTTATAAGGGAAAAAATATATTTGGGACACATTCACATATTTAGGTGATTTGTGTATTTTCATGTTCCCGAGGATAAAAATACCAAGTTGGAGGCTACTGAACAAAAAGGTGGCCTTATGGGGTACAACGAATTCAAAATACTATCATTTTTGCATTCATTCTCTCAAGAAGATAACAGTGTGCAAGGATATGGAGTTTGAAGAAGAGAGTGATCTTAAAAATTATGGTAGCATGAGTTCTTATATAGTTGAGGTTACGAAGGAGAAGGCAACAAAGGTTGAGTCAACACATATTCCCTTGACTGCAATTATGTGGGTTGGTGAGCGAAGAAAGCAAGCCAAGTAGAGATATTAGGATGAGGAACATGGGATTCCTCACACCTAGCCTCAGACTCCATACACAGGGAGGAAGAATACCAAGTGGGTAGTGCAAACATTAAGAGAGGCATAGGAGTATATTGGTGCTCTAAGATATTCAATCAAACAAAACAAGGATCCTCGACACTATTTCAGGTATATGGTGTTGATGAGTGAACTAATTGAGGTTGAAGTTGCCAGCTTTTAGGGGGTGTCTGAGCATCAAGTGTGGATGGATGCCTTGGTGGAAAATTATTATTCCATTATGAAGAACAACACATGGGAGGTTGTGCCATGACCAGTGGGAAATTCAATGATTAGCTCAAGATGGGTGTACAAGATCAAGCATGTTGTGGATGGAAACTTGGAGAAGTTCAAAGATAGTTTTGTGTCTAAGGTATTTTCGTAGTTGGAAGGGATCGATTATAGATGATAACTTCACTCTACTATCCAGATACGCATCCACCAGGGTTATCATTCTATAATAGCGCACATGGGTTGGAGGATTGACTATATGGATGTGAAGACGACCTTCCTCAATGATATTATTAAGTAAGAGATCTACATAGAGTAGCCAAAGGTTTTTAGGTGCATGGGAGGGATTCCCATGTGTGCAGGTTGAAGAGAGCACTATTTGGGATCAATCAGGTTCCCCAGGAATGGTATGCACATATTGGAAGCTATATGTAATCTGTGGGCTTCGCCAAGAGTGAGGCAGACCCGAACATGTATTACATTTAGGTGAAGGGTGATCCTCTCATATTAGTGTTGTATGTTGATGACCTTTTTCTCACAGGGTATAAGGAACTCATAGTGCATTGCAAGCGAGATCTTGTAGAAGGGTTTGAGATGAAGGATTTGGGGTTGATGCACTACTTTATAGGGTTGGAGGTATGGCAAAGAGAGGGAAATATTTTCCTAAGACTAAGGAAATACACAATTAGGGTCTTGAAGCATTTTAGGATAGAGGACTATAGACCCATGGCTACGCCACTTGTGATCAACTAAAAGAAGATCAATACTTCTAGATCATAGGTAGTGGACCCTACATTATATAGAAAGTTGATTGACCCTCTCATGTATCTGGTCAACACCAGACCAACCATTTATTTTGCAATGAACACACCCAGTCAATTTATGGTAGAGCCTAAGCAAGTGCATTGGGTAGTTGCAAAGCATGTTTTGAGATACCTTCGAGGCATAATTGATTATGGGTTGAGGTAAACTCAACATGATGGAGTGAAGCTAGAGGGGTGCACTGATGCAGATTGGACAAGAAGTATAACTAACATGAAGAGCACTTTTAGGTGCAGTTTCAGTTTGGGATTTGGAGTAGTCCCTTGGTACAACAGGAAACAGAGGTCAGTTCCACGAAGTTCTGCAAAGGCTGGGTACATGGATGCCAGTATGGTGACATGCAAGGCTATTTGGATTTGGAAATCCCTTGTTGGGATTTTTGATCAAGAGTTGGAATTGACTGTAATTTACTATGATAATCAAAGTTTTATTAAACTATTTGAGAATCCATTATTCCATGACAAGTTGAAGCATATTGATATCAAGTACCACTTCATTAGATATTATATGTAGAAGGAGACAATAAAGTTGAAGTAAATTCCCACAGATGAGTAGGTAACAAACTTCTTGATGAAAGCCTTTCTGAAGGGAAAATTTGTATTCTTTAGGGATAAGTTGGGTGTTGTGCATATTACCTTCCTTGCTAAAAGGGAATATTGAGATTTTTGTCTGGAAGGTGATTATGCATTGATAAGGTGCCATGACATGCAAAATGTCACCTTAATTATCTCTTATGACAGTTAATTAATGAATTTCATAAGTTAGGACTTTGGACGACAATTTAATTAAATTTATGAGTACCTCTTTATAAAAGGGAAAATAAGTCAATGACAAATTAAGTCGTAGCCATTGATCTCGGTGAGTCAAGTAATAATCACAATCATTGAGATTAGGGATTTCACTTGATATTAGGGTTTTAACTTTTTAATAGGAGGTTCGAGCCAAAGGAGATGCACATTTCATTTGACACAAGTTTGGATTCAACAAAGTGTAATATTTGGCAACGAGAGTGAGGAAAGACCAAATCGCGCTAGTGAGAGTGAAATAAGGGAAAATCAAGATTAGTAGAGAGGTCGAGTTTTCTCTTTGGTTGAGAGGCCAAGTTTCTTTGTATGTAGAATTGTTTTACTGGGCTGCACATGTGGGTTGTACATGAGCCGAGTGAGATAAAGAGGGTTGAGATATTTTCATGGGTATTTTCTAGAGCAAAACATTGCACAACTACTGCAAGAACATATTTCTCTTGAAGCTAAATAAGAATCCCAATGTTTTTTTGTTTTCCCCACATTGGGGTTTCCAAGGTATATTTGTGTTAATTTTTGTTACATGTAATTGGTTTTGAGTATTTTTGCTTCTACTGTTTATTGGGTTAAAAACCCAAAACATTTATTGTTACAAATTATATTAGAAATTTGTGTTTATTTCATACACGTGATTATTTGTTGAGACAATAAATTTGTAACTGGTTTTAAAGAAATTAACAAGAGTTTGGAGGATGGTAGCGATTGGAGGAAGAAACAAAAAAAGAGACTCAAATTGTATGTGAGAACCTATAACCCTTGTGAACATGTGAACCTTAGTCCTGCAACCCTAAGAACTTTTAAACCTATGATCGGAAGTTGGACGACATAGTCCATGCTTGAAGTGTGTTAGCTAAGGAAAGCAGAGAGAGCCCTCCACCTTAGTCAGGTAGACCAAGAAGAATTGTGTTATTTTGGTTGTGCTCGTGCATGTGAAGCACTAGAAAGAGGGAGGATCATTAAGGGAACCATATGAAGCAGTGAAGGGGCCTCCATTTGTGCTATGTCAACCCTTAGTGAGCATACTTTGCTATGTATATAGCCAAACTTCAACGTTTAAGAAGTGGAATCCTCATTTCCCAACTGGTGAAGGAGACTGAACTTCATCTTCTATCCCCTAATTTGATCCCTTTGGTGTAATATCTTAGGTGAAGCATCCTTTAGGCATCAATTCTAGATTGGTGGTGACCAGCTACAAGAATCTTGTAGTGTAGCTATGCCTATAGTTGCATGGAGAGTGGCAATCCCTTCTTCAGTTTCCAACCGAATTAAGTGGAGCAAATAAGTGTTTTTCTATCTTGTAAATGAATTGTAAATGTTGTTCAATGCTTCATATTTATATTTCGTGTTGGATTTATTGTGTATGTATGTATTAACATGCTAAAAGTTGTTATATTTTCATACGGAATGTTACGTTGAAATGAGCATGAATAAAGAATTGAGGTCTAGCGTAGTTGCTTGAATGTTGATATACATTCTTTTATGGATGAATGTTTCATGTAATGGAAGCCTTTCCCACATGTTAATTGAAATAATTATGGATAATGTATGTCCATAGATTGAGATGTTAGCCTTGTTTGTAATGGCTACACTCAATTTTGTTTCATGAATATTGTCATGTGGTATTACTATTATATTGATTATGGATATAACCCTATATGATGATGGGAGCTTAAGGCTTTATGTATCTATTGAGATGAGTTAAATTTTGGGTCTCCCTATAGTATAAGAAATTGAGATGAGGGGGCTTGAATTTTCCTGGTTAAATGGAGTGAATTGCTTGGTTTGGAAGCATCCTAAGAAATTTGATCAAACAGAGGAAATCAATGTTAAGTTTTTTATTTTTCAAAAAAATGGAGTTGGGGAAGTATTAGCCCTAGCCCTAGTCACATGGATTAATGGGTTAGGATCGAGAGCTAGTTGGAATGGGGGATTTTATAAGAATATCAACCTTGGAGGAATGAAAATAATTGTATTAAGGGGAAATCCTTGATATTTCATGGCTCAAATGATGGACTGTCACATAACGACCCTATTTTTGTTTACTAGTCCCATCAACTAATGACCTTGGAGTATCAAAGTAGCCAAAATAATCAAAGGAGTGACATCATTATGATGTGGCTATTCCACGTGTATGACATATGTCACCTAGACTTGGTCCCTTGGTTATACTGACTATACAAATATGAATGACATGTGGCATACATTGGAAAATGCCATATGTCAGAGTACATGTCGGCCTTTGCCACATGTCGGGTGGTGATTGGATGTTGGAGGATGATGTAGCAAGCTGAGCTGTGATATCGACATATCAACACATCGAGACTTTGAGGGTTTATGCTTTGTAAAGTCTCTAATATCCCAATATCTCGATATACATGTCAAAAATGCCATGTCTCTGGCACATCAACCTTTTCCACATGGAAGGTTGTGATTAAATGTCAGAAAATGAGGTGCCATGGTGAGTTGGCCACCAAACTATTGGGTTATTGGTGTTTTGTATTCATTTCAATTATAAATAAAATCACAATAATCCCTTCAATTGTGTGGGTATAATAGCATATCAGAAGATATTGGGAATATTTCCATATCAACCATATCAATGATGTCGACATAGGAAAATCACTATATTGACTTATTCGATATATCATCTTGCCAGCTATATTGGCATATCAATTATATTAGAATCTTAGAGGAATAAACAATGTGGTTATATGGAAATCACCATTATGGAAAGGTCTAGTATGACACATGGACTAGGGATACAGACTAGTGCAGAGGTGTCATGTCGCCAAGGAAACCACGTGGACATGTACAAATGATGATGTGTCCCTAAGGGGAAAAACTTCAAGGAGGCATAAATTTGTGCTTGGAGCTCAAATTGAGATGAAATTTATATTGTTGAAAAGTTTCAACGAGCAAGAGATGATGGTGGTATGAAAATTATGATTCGGGGTGATGGAAGAAATAAGAAATTTGATAATCCCACATTCATAATAAACTGAAATCAGAGGTTGGGAATAGAGCTTAATAGGGAAATAAAGAAATTGTTGTGAGAATTTGATTGGACACCTTCTTTTATTTTCCTGAGACTGGAGCAAGGCCTTTAACAACAACACTGACAAATTCTCTTGTCTACAGATTGGAGGCATCTGGCTTGAACCTATACAAAACTGAAACTTCCAACTACTCATCACTAAATTAACTTGATGAATGCATCTAGTTGGAGTTTAGTCAACCAAATAAATGAAGTTAAAAACGAACATGGTAAATTTCCAAGTAGAAAAAATGGTTCCATATTTAAAAGAGCTATCTAGATAAATACACACAACACCTATTAACTAGAAGCCATATGGATTCCTTAACAAATACTTTTAGAGAGTTTCAAGTCCCCATGTTATCCAGGGTATATAAGGAATGAAATGAAATGCATGAAAGTAAATGTAACACACATAAAGAAATATATAAGAGATTACAATAATATGGTGGAAAGCCAACTTTTATTAATAAATGAAATAACATAATACTATAGAACACAAACTGGTTAGAATGGTGGTAGTTATCTTTGAACAAATATAGATGGTGACTACGCACATTCACAAAAGCTATTACAAGAGGAAAACATAATGACCTTTTAACGTAAATAAATAACCCTAAAGGTCCAAAAACCTAACCCTAGAAGATGAAACACCAAAAGGTTTGCAGGACCTAATGGGGTGTAGAAATTACACCAATGGATTCAATCTGATCATGTAATGTACTAAAACAAGATACTGAATCCTTCTACAATATTTGTGGAATATAAAACACGATCGCTCAATTAGATGCAAGTAAGAGAAAGAAGTAAATCAATCGCACAACACGAGATTTTCCTGGGTAAAGCAACTGCTAAAAAACCCTCCATGTTTATTGTATAATCAACCAAGGAATCATGAAAAAATACAATGCTTGTGTGCTCACAAGAACCTCATACACTCTGCCAATTGTCTCACACTAATCTAGGCAAAATTGGACCAATACATAGCCAATTTCCTACCCACCTTCAGCATGCCTTGCTCACACAATCCCTAGGAAAAATAATTTTTATTAAATAGGAATTCCAACCTTCCTTGACTGTGCAATCCATCATGGGATTCCTGTGGCTTTATAGTTGCGCTCGAGCAATTCACTAATAATACAACTGATAGTTTACTTGCCTTTAACCTTTGTCTCAACTGGGTCGTCATCAGAATTGACATGCATGCAACTATTAATAGTGAATCATCAATTACTTGGTAGATCACTAATTGTGAGTAAAATCTATTTTAATTCACTTGATCTTCCACGAGCTCATCAATAAGTTAGAACTTGTTAAATTGATTTTAACTCAATTAATTTGAGTTAACTGATTGCACTCACACCACACTAGTGCTACAACTGCAACTAGACCCTGTAAATAATATAATCACTCTACATGCCTACTCTTTAACCCTTAACTCGAAATTCTTGAGCTAACTAAGTCTATCACACTTAGTTAACTATTACAAGTTGTTATGAGATAAGATTACAATTTATTTTCCAATTTATTTAAAAATTGGATGCCCACATTAGCACTTATGTGTCAATGAATTCCTAACTCATGTGTGACCTGGAATCCCACACTAGTATGTGGTGCATTTTCTTGTTGAATTTCAACATGGAGTTAGTTGGTACGTCAACTTGTTGGGTCGTAAATTTTGCATATGATCTCTATTTGGCGTGCTTGGTTCATTAGAAATGTCTAGTGTCGTTTAGGGCCTAAAAATGACCCCAGAATTTTAGGACCTACAAAAATGTAAAAAAAATACCAAGATGGAGAATTGTGCTTTGGGCGAGTGGAGTAGGTAGGTGGCCACTGATATCCACCTATATTACCATGTTCACGTCCCTATCATAGCCATGAAACTGGTATGGACCAATGCATCGGTTGTAGCTTAATTATTGTGTAAATTTGGAGGCCACCACCTGAAACCACCTGACCATATCAGAGGTTTGTAATGGACATCCCTCGTGTGCATCGAAGGGAACTAGCGCCAAGTGGGAATTGACACAAGCCTCCACCACCCCTTACCATCATGTCCAATTACCACTCCCTTACTTTTCATAATTATCACACATCATGGGGGTTCCTGGCTTACATTAGAAGAAAGAAAATTATATTATTCATATCCATGCCATATTTCATCTTAGGTACTATCTCTTGCTCCTTAAGATTTGCATGAATATAGTTGATTTCTAGCATATGGTTTGAAGTTGTGGAGTGGGAATCCTTACCAAGGTTGAGGACCATGTTCCTAGGCATACTATACTTTGCTTCCAAAACATCTAATTTCTACCTTTGTTGGACAAAGGGATTCATAATTGTTGCATTCTTCATGGCACATCGATGTTCATTTTTGTGGACCTTGGAGGTCACCAAAAAAGATGGAGGCTTTATTGCATTGGATAAAATCTTCATGACTTCAAGGAGTTATTTAAATCTCTTTAATTTCCTTGTTGTTATCACCAAACTGAGACTAATTGGGCCGCTCAATAGTCAATTAAGTGTAACTATTTCAAACCACTTAGGGTTGGAAGTTATCCCTTCCAACCAGAGAGGGCTCTCTCAAGAAAATATATGATATTCAATAAGCAAGCTTAAAAAGAAGATGGCTAACTCTTAGATGTCTTTTAGATAATTTTTTGTAGGTGAAATATGAGTGAGGGCTACCATTGGGCATGGAGTCAGAATGGGAATTCATTGACACAAAAGTATCATTCATGGAAGCTGAGGCACATTAGTTCTTATAAAAAATTTATGACAGCAAACAAGATACATAAAGGAAGTTGGAGCATAATAATTTATGAATTCCAAGTAATTATGTATGATCAAGCTGAGATAACATTCAAAAGACAAAGGACACAAATACATAATAACTCAAACAGAATCTGAGGTCTGAACAAAAGTCTTCTACAACTGTATATTAACTGAATAGAAAAAATATTACAATAGTAGCTTCGGTCATTACATCCATCAACCTTCTCTAATTCTAAAACTCATATATTTATAGAGCGAAAACCCTTTTACATAGGTCTACCACTTGGGCCAGACTCTCGAAATTGATGTAGAGTTCTAATCCTAAAAGGAATTCATTACATTCCGAGAAAATAGATATAATTATGTTAGAAAGATTTTGTAACCTAAAAGGACTCTATCACTATTAACTTCATTAAAAAACTTTAAATAACCCATACTAATGATGCTTATAGAAACAAACAACTTTGTCTAAGGTGGCAACAACCATGATCAAGTGGCAGAATGTCATGCTAGAATTTAGGCCCTGATATTCGGAATTTGAGGATGAGCTGTGAGTTGGTGAGGTGGAAAAAATGGTGAGGTGGCAACCATGTCATCCTTTTGCTGAGTGGCCTTCATCAACAGGTGTCTCAATGATACTCCTCAACCTCTTTTTATGACTCATATTCTCCCCTAAATACATTAAGTGCTTCAAAAATACCAAAACTTCAGCTCGTTGTAAAAACAGAGTATTTTAAGGCAAGTTCGTAGTGTAGTTTTTGTAGCGTTTTCATTTCAGCACCTTCTGCAATTTTTATGAATTTCCTGCCCATTGGAGGGTCTTCATTAGGTAAAATAAGGTAAACACATGTTATTATTCACCCTTGTGATGATATATTTTGGAAATTTTACCTCAAAACATTCTACAGTGAGTTCGTAGCGAAAACTCAGCTTTAAGCCTAGAGCTCGCTACGAACTTGCCTAACTTCTCTAGAATTTGCAATTTTTACTCCTTATCTCCAAAAAACGTGCTTACAGCTCTGTAACTGACTTGATATAGTATCCTAAGAAAAAATGGCCAAAAAGTGTGTCTTACCCTTTTTCAAGGGGCAACAAGGTCATCCATTACAATCATCTTCAAACCCTTTTTCTTCAATTCTGTTTGCACCATCTCCATTTGGATTTCTAATTCTTTGACTTGGCCTTGTAGCTTCCTTCCCTCTGACCGCAACCACCTGTTCTCCTAAAGGTATGTTTCATCATTCTGTGTGGTGGTAATGTTCTTCTCAGCATCTTCCTTGACCTTTCTACAACCTCATCATAAAAATCAATTTGTTTCTTCACTTATTTTTTGAAGTCTGTGAGCTCCTTCCTCTCTTGTTTAAAGTATGCTAACTCCAGTTTAGCTTTTAAAACCTCTTCTTTGGCTTCCTTAAATTGTTCTCTTAGAAGCTCTAATTCATACTTTTCTTTAACCTTTTATTTGCCTTTACTTGTCTTGATCACCTCTACTTCTATTGGAGACAGCTCTATGATTTCTTCCCTTGTTGGATGCTTCTTCTTTTCTGGTTCTTTATGCAGTTTATCAGATTTGTCTCCCTTTGATAGTCGTGACCTAGTGAGTGGCTTCCTAGGTTTAAAAACAAATCCTGAATCTTCATTGAAAAAATCTAGCTTCTTAGCTCTAAGACCCTTCTTCTTGATTTTTGCTCCTTTAACATCTATGGGCTTCACCACAAGAGTTTCTTCAATATCAATTGCTTGCAAGATGTCTTCAAGCTTGCCTTTCCCCTCTGTATGACTTCTAGTGATCCTTCTACGAGCTATTGTATCAATTTTAATTTTACTGTTGGTAGGGGTTTGTTGAGGCACCACTATCTCTTGCAACTGATCAATTTCTACCTCCATTGGCTCCACCATGGGCTACACCTCCAACTCAGGTTCAACCTATGTTTAAGCTCTTGGTTCTTTTTCCTTCCTAGGAGTGTTTGTCTTTGACCTAGGTGTCTTTCTTGGAGTGAGGACATCCACCTCATACCCGATAAAAATTAGAAAGGTGGACCAATCCTTTTTCAACTTCTTCAACTCCTCCATAACTAACAATTTGAATAAACCATGATGAAAAATAGAAGTATCACTACTCTCAGGTTTAGCTTGCACCTTGTCAGACATTTTTCCTAAACTTTTGAATAGAAAGAATGGTAGATCAAGAGGTTGGTTACCTGTGAAATGAAGCAATAGTCTGAAATGGTATTGGTAGATCATGTGAAATCTACCTTCACAAGAAAAATATTTATGAATCACCATCAACAGTTTTGAGTACTTGTCCTTGAGGCAATTCCTGGAGATGCATGAGATCATGTCAATGCCTATGTGCTCCTGCTTCAAAAATTCATCACAATTTTGAAGCTTGAACTTTGTTGCCTTGAACCACTCCTCTCCAGACCTTGGAATCTCAGTTTCATGTGCAATGGTCTAAGGAGAAACAGTAAAATTGAGGATGCCAACCTTTGAAGTTGTACCAATTAAGTTTACAACGAAATCTTTGGACACATGTGCATGATATCCCTGCAGTTTTTGGCAAAACCTTAAACAACCTGCATTTGTGAAGGCTTGTGAGAATCTAGGGTCTTCTGCAATCAATTTCATATCCATGGGCTCGTATCTGACTACAAAGCCACCTTTGTTTGGATTTTTGTGTGAAGCCATGTCTTCTAATACAATGTTGACCAGCTTCAAACTTTGACACCTGCAAAATTGTTTAAGACAACAAGCTCCTTCTTTGACACATGCAACAACTAGCCTAAGATAATTGCTAGACAAAAAACAAAAGTCAAGACTGTGGGCAAAAGGCTTAAACAACTTACAAGGATGAAAGGCATAATGCTGATATTCAAAGGAGGGATTATGCTAAATTAGGAAATACGGATGAGAGGGAAAATGAAATGATGGAAGGCATGATCATTACCACGCATGTACATTACACAAGATGACACATAACTGAAACATACTATGATGACAAAATGTGTTCTGACCACTGAAATGATGACAAGATACTGATTACCCCATCGTTATCAGAAAAGATGGAGTTCATAACATTTTCAGTTAGTGGGAGGGTAGATTTGCTACGGAATTGTCAGGCAAGTCCGTAGCGAAAACATACTGTTTTACAAAGAAAATGTTGTGGACTTTAGAAAAAAGTTGCCAAGTGTCATAAAGCTACTCTTTTAACCCATGCAATCAGATTTTTTGAATTTTACTTTGATAAGACCCCTATTACATGACCAATGACCATTTAGACCCCCTTAAACTATACACAAAATTTGAAATTTATTGAATTTCATGACCTTATTTCACCCTAATGACCTAACCTAACTCAACTAAGACAAACCTAAACCAACCTTTTTTTATCAAGGATAACACTTATAATCCATGTTTTATGGACCAAAACCATAAATGGTTAATGATGAATAGTTCAATTTAGAATTGGTATTACTAGAGTTGTGGCCAACACACAAGAAGGAACCTTTGTTCCACAATCCTAAAAGGGATAAAGACAAAATACAATGCCAAATTCCAGGTACCAAATTCCAAATATGAACCCAAAACCGAAACCCTTTGAAAATTATCCATTACAAAGACCCAAGTGTTATAGTTTATAGACCAATTTTCCAAAATGCCAAACAAAAATCAAGAATAACTCTTACAAGGTGGGTTCAAATATGATTAAGGAGACACTAGGTGCCATTGCAAAATTCCATCATGAGATTGCTTCGTTTTCCCACCTTATCTTTGAGAAGCCACAAGGGATGATATAGAAGCTAGGACACTAGTTAATTCCCTCATGTGAATGAGATCTCTCCTTGCATATCCCCTTCCCATGGTTGAATATTGATATAAGAGATGTTGGAATATGTGTAAATTAATTAGGGTGAAACATGTCTTGAGTTGTTAATAAGAAATAGTTGCTTAGAGGATAAACTGATGAAACCACTCCTCTAATTTCTCAAGACTCCTTGACTGAATGAGGTGGCTTTGTTAGCTAACGAGTCAGCCAATGAATTACAATCTCTAAAAAACTGGACATATGAGAACCTAATTAGACTACTAACCTCTTTATTCATCCAAACAATGAGCAAAGCGAGCTTGTTATTTGATTGTTTTGATTTTGTAACCATCAAGTTCATAATGACACTTAAATATGTGACAATGATCATATATTTTATTTTGGATCCTTTAGTGAGGAGGATGCCTTGGAGAAGAGCATATGCTTCAATTTTTGTTATTTGTCGATATTCCTTAGGCCCCATGAAAAGTTATTTCCATTTTTCCATTGGGATATGATATGATCCCCTTTGCACTTGCATTCCATGAGTGGTACTTGTGATCTCAATCTTACTTTGATGGGTATTATATACATTTACATTAATTCTCAAAGTTCAAAAAAATTAATAGGAATTAGGGTTAGTTGAGACTTCAAATGTTCATCCATTTCATGTTGAACCAAATGGGCTCTATTGTTGCATGTGGCTGTATATACAAGCATGTCACTAGCATGAGAGAGGCTAAATCACTTTTGCATGTGTTTCTTTATTCTACTTTTTACTTATTTTATATGATGTTTTTTGGTATTTTCCAAACTATTGAAAAAGAACCTCCATGCCCACAACCATGATTTCTTTTAATTTCGTTGCTAAAGCCACCTTCAAATTGCTCTTGAAATTTTTGCATGAATCAAATCCAAAACCACTTCATAAATTATGTTGTTCACTTAATTTTGAGTTCCTATTTGAGTGTTAGTTCCTTAATCTTCCTTATGACACTTAAAATAATACAACTTTGTTTTTACTTCACCCTAAATTTCCATCCCCTAGTTCATTTCAATATTCCCATTCACTTATTCCAAGGCCATGCTAATAGCATAATTATGTTATTCACTTAATTTTGAGCTCCTATTTGAGTGTGAGTTCCATAATCTTCCCTATGACACTTAAAATAACACAACTTCTAAGTTTACTTCACTCTAAATTCCCATCCCTTAATTCATTTCAATATTCCCATTCACTTATTCGAAGGCCATGCTAATATTTCCATCCCTTAATTCATTTCAATATTCCCATTCACTTATTTCAAAGCCATGCTAATAGTATAGTAATTTCAATGATTATGAATATCAAAAATCACATTTCCCACCTACAAAGAAAACAGTAACAACACTAATGAATAAAAATTAAAAAATAATTGAAAATTCATATATATTCATTTATAGACAAAGTTTATATTCATCAAAATTTAAACCTAAACTATTTATAAAATAAGATTCCATTTTAATTACTAAATCCCAAGCTAACTTCATCAAAATTAATGAACTTCACCAAAATTACTAATTTTTCCAGTAACAAAACTTCATCTTAATTATTAAATTTGAAAAATAAATTATTTAAATAAAAAACTTCATCTTAATAATGAATCACGAAGTAAGAATTTCAAATCTAGAACACCACTCACGATTTCTCTAACTCTATTACAAATTATAATATTTTCAAAATAAAAATAAAAGATTAACAAATAAACAAACTTTATGATTATTTTAATGAGCAAATCACCCGATAACCCATCAAATTCCATCCGTGCTCAAACCTCTAAATTAAAAGGATAATTATCCTACCTACCTCGTTAAACTCCGTGATATTAAAAAAAAAAAAAAACGAAAAAAAAAAAAACCGTAATAACTATGGTCATATGCACCCTAACCCCACTATGAAAACTCAACCATTCATTCATCCATCCATCGAGCACCTACCTACTTCATCAAAGCCTTGTGATACGAAAAAATAGTGAAAGAGACACGATGACACATGAACATATGAAACGACGGCCCAAAGTCAACCTATAAAACCTCACCGCCCCCTTAACCCCTCAAATAATATACTATTTTCGAACCGTAACAAATAGTTAATTAGTTTCCCTACATTAAATACCACACATGATCAAAATATTATTTACACTTTCCTATTTTCTCAAAACTTTAATACAAAGTCAACGTTATTATTGGGTATTTGTCTCAATTATTATGCATGTGTAGGCTCCTGACACATGTGACCAGAGGCAGCAAACCAACGATCCAAAATTTAGGGCGCTCAAGATCGTACTGGTTCCCGTCATTCAACGCCACTCTCATCTCCAGATTTAGGCCGGGGAAGAGGAGAACCAACAATGGCAGAGGACAGGAATATCTCTGCTTTGAGGAGCTGACTCGTGGTGGAGGAGGGAGGAATGAGCGTTTTCTACTATTATTTTATTTTATTAACATTGTTTTATCTTGAGTGGATCAGAAATCTGCCGATAATATGGCAAAAATCCGCTGCGATTTTGCGTAAGTATGGAGCCTTGGGTTCCTTACAGATGTTGTAGATAGCGAGGTTTAAGGTAAGGATCATAACATGTGGCTTCGTCTTATGCGGGACAGTGCATGCACGATTGCTAACTGTTTTTGGGTTGAATCTCTGGTTAGATTCGACATTGAATTATAACTGGAACATGTAGCGGCAGACCCAGACATGTTGTAGTAGAGCCAACAGGTATGAATCTTATTTCATTTTATTGGAGCATAAAGGGGTTCAAATGGGGAAAATTGATTTTATGCATAAATCTGATTGCATTTCATGGTTTAATTTACCCGTAAGTACAAATGGATGGAGTGAGATCGCTGCAACTGTGAATTGGGTCTTATAGATTGAACCTTATTGGTGGAATTCTGCTATGCACTTGCATAATCATATCTGCGCGCATATCCAATTTATAGTGGTGCAAATAGAAATTGGATCTTTAATAAGCACTGGATTGAATCATATAGATGGATTGGCGGATGACCAACGGTAAATTTAAAGAAAGTGAGCGTGTTCTGCCGAGGTCGCTTGAAGAGGGAGATTATGCCTCTGAAAATATGCATCAGTTGTTCATGTGAGCCTTCTGTCTTCTACTTTGTGGAAAAAGGTGGAATTTTCCTGAGTTCATTCTGGTGCTCATGCGACTTTAGTAGTAGATAATCCCCTTTGACCTGAGAATCACAATTCTTGAGCTGGCACTTCAATTAGATATGGGTTGTAGTTAAGGGCACTGCTTATGGAATTTGGGTTATTTAAGTGATAAATATAGAATACCCACATCCATAGCTATTAGCATGTTTCTATAAGTAGGTGATTTGGCTGTGGGTCATCTTGCTGAACTGACAAAAATGGCAGAAAGTAATCAGAATAAGCAATCTTCTGGAAATAGCGAAAATTCTTCATGGATTTCACGAACGAAGTATTCTTCAACTGTATTTTATCGGTTGGATCCTATGAAAAACTCCACATTTCCAATATCCCGTGATTTTTTGGGCCGCGAAGCTCATCAGATGCATTCGAGGCCATCAACCGACGGGTTATTAAAATCACCTTTATGTCTAGGAGCCCCTCCTCCCCCCAGACCATTAGAGCAACAATATCCATCCTCTAAATCCACGCCCTCAGAGCAGAAAAGGCATATCGGGAACTGCCTATCTCCTGAACCTCAAACATCCATTCCTGAAACATTCTCGTTCTCAAATCAGGGAGCGCTTGGTTGGAGATATCCATCACCTGAACCTCAAACAAAGGTTCCAGAAACATTTAAGGAAGCACGATCAAGAAGCAAACGGTTTTCATCTCCCCAGAGGAAATCATCAGACAATATATTGAATAAAGCTGCAAATTGGGCTAGATATTCTAACAGAGGTCGCAAACTAATAGATGCATTGACACAAACGCCCAGCTCTTCTCCTACTTCTCCTATAGTTGGTTTCCTTTCACCATTAAGAAGTCCAGACTTCATAGGTAAAGCTTTTAAAAATTCACCTACATGGTCCAAGTACATTCAACAACCAGGAGATTCTATGACAGCAGTAGGAACAGCTCATGATTGGATGGTGGACCTATCGAAGCTGTTTGTAGGCCAGAGATTTGCTTCCGGGGCACATAGTAGACTATATCATGGAATCTACAATGAGAAACGTGTGGCGGTGAAGATCATAAGGCAGCCTGATGGTGATGAAAATGAAGATATGGCATTGCGTCTTGAGAAACAGTTCAATAGAGAAGTCGCTATCTTGTCTCATCTTCATCACCGAAATATTGTCCAGGTTGGTTTCGAATTATTTTTTGATTAAAAGCAATATTAATAATTATTATTTTGAAAGAAGAATGGGCATTTTCTGATTGAGAGCAATAGTATTAAGTGAGAAGAAAAACATTTTCCGATTAAAAACAGTCTATTCATGACATATAGAGAATATAGTATTAATTTTCAACTATATTCCAATTGAAAGCAACTTCTTTAATTGGTAAATGCAAATTAGAGTATCACTTTGGAAGTTTCTTTGAATTGGAGGCATTTTGAAAATATAAAAACATAATTGAAGCATTGTTTTTAATCAAAATGCATGACCAAAAGTTGATTTCTTGGAATTATCACAGCATCTGTTTTTCTGTGTTCTCCCCTGCTCATTGTCCTAGAAGAAAACTTCAAGTTTGATTTGGAACTTAATGCTTTAGTTCTCAGTGATTACGTTTATCGAGAACAGAGTTATAATGCATCTATTATATGAAAAACAATGACGGAAACTTTTAGTCCATGCTTCTATGGTCTTCTTTTCACCAAATCTAAGGCAAAAGAATCCATTATAAAATATTGTCTTAAAACCTTTATGGTTAATATAAACTATTTTTTTTAATACAGGTTCAATTCCAAACAATTTGTTCCAGTGGAAATAAACTATAATTTACTTCAAAAATGATACACTATTATATACTTTGAAAATGATACTGCATAATTTTGCAAAAAATGCATGGCCAATATGATTTTCTCAAAACAATTCCTTTCAAACAAACAATTTGTTCCTGATGAAATCAACTATATTTTCCTGAGAAAATAACATGCATATTGTTTGAACATAATACATGTCCAATATGATTTTTTCGAAACCCTTCCTTACAGTATACTGTACCATGTATGATAGATGCTGAGCTGTGTTGTTTGCAACTAGATGTGGAGTACTCTGACTCTGCTCAACTTTTCTCCTGCAGTTAGTGGCAGCATGTAGAAGGCCACCAGTATTCTGCGTAATTACCGAATACTTATCAGGAGGTTCTCTGAGATCATTTTTGCATAAGAGAGAACCGGAATCTATGTCTCTGAAAGAGTTTGTATCAATAGCTCTAGATATCGCTCGAGGTATGGAATATTTGCACTCACAAGGGGTGATCCACCGTGACTTAAAGTCAGAGAATCTACTATTCACGGCAGATATGTGCTTGAAAGTTGTGGACTTTGGTATTGCTTGTGAAGAAATAAACTGTGATTATCTGAATGAAGATCGAGGCACCTATCGCTGGATGGCACCCGAGGTAATCAACCACAAGCCACACAACAGGAAGGCTGATGTCTACAGCTTTGGCATTGTATTGTGGGAAATTATTTCGGGCAGAGTCCCATATGAAGATATCACACCTGTTCAAGCTGCTTTTGCTGTAGTACATAAGGTTTGTTTCCTTACTTCCCTATTATGCATTTGAAATTCGAAGGAAAACCTCTCCTGATGATATGACCTCGAGCATCCCATGCTGATATGTACAAAAGCATAATTATATGGTTACGAAAGTGGTAATATATTTACACTAAATGGGATTTAATCATTTAAGGGCTTTTTAATGAACTATGTGGCAAATGTATTTCAATTTTCAACATCTACCTTTTATATTTGGCCTTTCATATACATGTTATGAAAAATTTATACTAAGTAATCTGAAGTAAGGGATTTCGTCTCTCTTATTGATTTGCCTTTTTGATTGTGAATGACAATTGCAGGGCCAAAACTTTGTCCACTTGATCCCATATTCTGATCATTTTGTTCGTTTGTAATGATACAGAATGCTAGGCCCACATTTCCAGAACATTGTCCGCTTGCAACCCGGAAGCTAATTGAGAAATGTTGGGTTCAAAATCCAGAAAAGAGGCCAGAATTCTGGGAGATCGTCATTATTCTAGAGCAATTCGAAGCTTCTCTTCTTTTTGATGGCACATTGAATATGCGTCAAAATCTCTGTTCTAATGAATGGAGGCACCGGCTACCACAGTGGTTTCAGTGGCTTGGCATACGAAATCCTGGAAATGCAACTATATCACCGTCACCACCTAAATGAGACTAACTCTCTTTCATCCCACTGTTTCCTCATGATGATGACGAAGATTCTCCCAAGACAATTATTGCTGTTATATTATACTAGCAAATCACATATCCCCTTGTATATATTCTTATATTTCTACTTATGTAACTTCTCACTAACATTTCCTCTGGCCAGTTTGTCCTTTGATCCTGGAAGAATGATTCGATGAAAGGAGCTGCTGCTCCTGTTTTGTACCATGTCCAAGACTCCAAATCTTTCTTCCATATTTATCCATGCATCATTATTCTTCTGTTAATTAATAACATCACTCATTCAAAAGTTGTGGTCTGGTTTGCTTATATACTGCATTAAAGCGATGATAATAATCTCTATGTAGCTGTATCAATCCCCCAATCCCTGATTGGATAACTAAGTAACGTATTCCCAATCAGAAGCAATTATAGGGGCACATGGATGCCTGTTTTCAGTTATGACTCATGAGCATGTGACGACAAAGATAATTTCTTTTGTAATGGTTGGGGGCAGATAGTTTTTCCAGAAGACAAACATCATATAAATGATTTAAACAAAAGGTGGTGAACACAGCAAAACTTATCAGTTATTCCACGATCAATATCAGATTTGTATGTACTACTTGAAGCTAAGGCGAGCATTTGGAATACCCAATTTCCCTGATTAATTTGGAAAATAGTAAACACAGTTTTGATCTCCTCAATTGATTTGGTCAGAGATCTGTTATGAATAATGATTTAAGAACTAGAGGTCTGAGGATGGTGAAGTTGCATGTGAGGATTACAAGTGCCATCTCTCTACTAATTGCAGGTGTGTATGTTTTGCATCTCTAAAGTTTAATTGCAATCAGTTGTCTCTGTCCTTATCATGACATATTTACCTTTGCCATGTTTGTGATTATAATGTTAGGCATACATATTACATACCATGTACACATGCATCTTTATATACACATATATGCCTCTCTATAGATATGGCAACAAGATTGCAAGCCTCAAAAAATAATACTTATTGTCCTCAACATTTTGATTAACATATTTACCATGTAAAACGAATTAAAAGGACAGCACATGTTCACAACACTTCCATGGTATCCAGGCTAGGATTTTGAAAGCCACCTCACTTCCTCCATCATAGTTCTAGATATTGTTAACTGTGAATTTACATGGAGGGAGAAACTAGAGTTCTGTAACTTAAAAAGACTAGAATTACCTTGATAGCTTGCTTAGCTTAGATACAGCTGAAAATTTGACCGAAATCTTGTATAGGTTGCTTTAACACATTCTTTTGGAAATAAATACCTGCACTCAAAGTCCAGAATAGCCTTTGATGGGTAGTCGACCTTCTGCTTCAGAGCCTGGTGCTAATCATAACAGTTAATTAGAAATTTGATAAACCAGAGAGTGATAGAACTTTGTTCATGATTCTGCAACATAGTTGTTCTGTTTAGACAAATGAAAATACTAGGACAAAAGTAAGGGTAAGCTTTGGTAATTCAGAAGAAGGATGAAAGCATAGCTTTTTTGATACACTTGCATGTTCTTGTCAATAGAAGGGAGAAGCTTGGGCAATTTGGGAAATAGGGGTGAAAGATTGTAATAATATTGTTAAATATTACATGCTCTTGTCATAGTCAAAACAACCTATCTTCACATTCCACTGTTGTTAGTTTTGCTGAATGTTAGCTGCAATTCACTGGGTAAAATCAGTGTTTTAAAAATCGGACTCTGGTTCCGAAACGACCAAGGGTTGGCTCCGACTCCGACTCCGACTCGGTATTGACTCGGCCGGTTCGGTTTCAATGACTCAGTCTTTGTAAAAAATACATTAAATATTATTATTTTTTTTATAAAAAAACATAATTTTAAAGATTTTCATTCATGTTTCCAAACACAAAGCATTACAATGTAGACAAAAGACAACATATGATCAAAGTAGGCTCATGAATATATCCATTATATCAAAATTGCACCCAGTGCACTGTCCAATACATGATGATGATATAGAGATCAAAACAAAAAACATAACCAAGGAGGTTCTAAATGGCCTCTACAACAAAACATGAATAGTCACTACTACTAGACATCTGACAAGCCAATATCCTCTGCCTCAAACTCTGAACCAGAGGGGGAAACTGCTCGCTCCTCCTCTGAATCAACATCTTCAACTAGAATTGGAGCACGTTGAGCTTCAGATAGATGAGTTATGCGCCTCCGTCGTGGCTGACCAGAGGAAGTTTCTGTGACTGCAACTGGAGGACTTGGAGTTGGGACTGGGCCTGCTACTAGTGGATCTGCATTGAGCAGAGGCCCTACCTGTGTATCGAAGTCCATCCCCACACCAATATCCTCATCAGAGTCAAACTCTGGTGGACAAGACTCCACTACCCAATCTGATGTTGGATCAATATCCTCCAACACAATGGGATTTGAATCAGGTCTTTTGTTTGACAATTGGTTGCGTCTTAGTCAGAGGTTGTATTGGACATACACTAGATCATTTAACCATTTTTGCTCCAAACGGTTTCTCTTCTTTGTGTGAATCCTCTCAAAGACAGAGCAATTGCGCTCACACCCAGAAGCACTACAAGTTTGACTCAAAATGCGGATTGCAAATCTCTGCAATTTAGGACAATGGCTCGGTCGGCTCGGTGTATGGCTCGGCCAACTCAATCACAAACCAGCATCTGGACCGGTTTTTCCACCGAGTCGGTCTGGTCAGGGGTCTGGATCGGTTGACTCGGCTGATTATGAGCCGGTCCGACCGATTTTTAAAACTATGGGTAAAATAGAGTCATGAATGATGACTGGATTAGGTTGGGCATATAGATTAGATTGAATGAAATACAGTTATGATAAAATTTATGTAGAATAAGGTTTCTCAAATTGTGGGTGCATTAGCATCAAAGGATTTGCTTTGACTTATCACCCAAATTAATGAAACCTCTATTTGACAATGGCTGAAAGGTCCCCTTTTCAACCATTTTTGCCATTGTTTCCATTCCATACTTTAATTTCCCACCATCAAAACATTGGCAAGTTATGCCACTATAAGCTTATTTTTATTTTACTTCACATTGTCAACACCATTAATAATACTGTTGTAACAATGTAATATTCCCATTTTTGGTGTCACCTACGACAGGGCTAGGTTGGTCTTCCAGAGTTAGGAGCAGATAGGTCACAGGTACAGATTGGTGCTATCAGCGGGCTCAGGGGCTTTTTGGAGGAGTTTTCATGGTTTCCGGAGGCCTTCGCTTGATATACTCCATCATTCGAGCGGTTTGGCTTTTGTTCCGATGCATTCCGATAACTTTCGGAAATTTGAGTTATTTCTGGGCTTAACTCAGCTGATTACACTCAAGGTGGCATCCCGGGAGGAATACACGATGGAACACCTTAGTGTAATAGCTCATTGGAACCGGGACGAGGATACCTACACAGTGGGACAGTTAGACACGGATTCCAGTGACCGAAGAAGGCGTGGTAGCCGATTCACCCTTTTCTGCATTAAAAAGGAATATTTTAATAAAAGGGAAAAGTGCTCCATGAATAAAATAATAATAAAATAATGCTCTAGAAGGCTCCAAGAGATCTATAAAAGAAAGGGAGGAGACCATTGGGAGATATCTTTGGAGTAGATCATTTGCTTGTGTATGAGAGGTTTGAGGACGTGGTTCTCTACTTCAGCCGTAGCCCCAGGACGGAAACCCTCGGGTGATTTGTGAGTGTTGGACGGAAACCCAATACTCTTGAGGAGACTTCACTTAGGAGTTTCACAGAGCTTCAGAGATTGGTGTGAGGATCATTCAGATTTTCAACTTGGGCTTCATCATCTTCAGTAGGTTCAGTGACAGCTGTTGCCGGATGGAGAGTGCAGCAGTTCAGTTTTGTGGCCAGCGTAGTTCAACAACTTATCTTGGTGGCCAGTTTTCTATCTCAGCTCTTTCTGGGTCAGATCTATATGTAAACCCCTTTTGTTATTTATAATAAAGCTGAGTTTATTCCAGTTCTATGTGGTATTGGATTACAATATTTTATCTGTTTAATTTTACATGGCAATCTTCTGTTGAATAAATGTTGAATTTTCGGTATAATTTGGGGATATTACAGTGGTATCAGAGCTGGTGATCTTGCCAGCTTGAGGGTTTATTGCTGAACGCAGATTTGTGGATTGTCTTCAAAGGTGCTGAAAGAAAATGTATCGGAATAATATTGTATTTTAGATGAACTGGGTTTAACCCTTATTTGCGAGAAGATCATTAAAGATAGAATCTGCATATTTCTATTGGCCAAAGGCACTATTGCACAGAGGGGGCAGAGCTAACCAAGTGACACCATTTTCGACAAATCGTGCCACTGTCCAAGAAAGTGTCGAAGCGGAAGATCGTGCTGAGAAATAACTCGTTGACGGCAACTCAGAGGGAATTTTGGGGAGCGTGAGCCAAATTATGATGGTATGGTGTTAGCGTAGTATAAAGCATTTAGAATGGGAGCCGCATACATTGAAAAAAAAAAGAAGAGTCGGGCCCCAACATAATTCCACCTAATCATAGCATGGAAAGTTGCCGAGACTGAGTTGCCTCTGGAAAACAGAGCGTGATCACCATTTGAAAATTTAGGGATGGAAAAATCAGTGGTTGAATCGGCCGAATATCACTTTATCAATGGTTAGTGATCCTGGAGGAATTAATAGAAGGCCCAAATTATTATCGAAGACTAATTTTTATATTCCATAAGAACCCGTTGTCAAATGTTTATTGATCCCAAGGCTGAGATATCTTTAGAAATCGACTTTGAACAAGAGTCGTTCACAATTTTTTTGAAGCAGCGTTGGTAGGCACAAGAGCCGTCACATGTTAATAAGAGGTCGTGGAAATAATTTGCAACTGTCGTATTAGCGACAGAATGCCAAATGAAAGTTTGAGTGGGGCAACAAATCTTATAAACGACCAAGTATAATGGTGCCATTATTAATAAACATTAGAGGCCCAGATTTACGACTTAATGCTTTTTGGTTATCGTAATAGGGAAATTACAGAGACCCAAGGATCGTTAAAAACAACAGAAGTGACGGTCACAGCCAGAATTTCGTGAGGAGCTCACGGCGGTCGCAGCAATCTTGGACAAATTGTTCCAGCGCAAGATTGATTTGCGTCACCTAGGTTGCGCATTGCTTGTGGAAAAGACCGATAGAGCTGAATATAACTCTCACGCTGACAATTTCGAAATTTTCCAGAAGGTCAAATGAGCTAGAGATCTCAGGAATAAAATGGTGGTCAAGTTGATCTAGCTGACACGCTTCACTGTTTAGAAATTCGCAGAAAGCTACTCCTGATGATTTGAATCTGCTCCATTAGCTAATTGGACAAGCTCTATCTTGAAGGAACTGAACCGCTAGTTATAAAAAGGGGTCGGAATTCTTGTTGGATAGGCTGCTGGCCGCTTATGGTATTCGCATTTTGGACGTGAAGGGACAAAAATCTCCACTTAACAAGCCACTACAGAAGCACACATTAAGTCTCCTGTCAAAGGCTGAAGGGCAACATACAAAAGCATATATTTTTCCTCACTGGGGGCCCCAAACCTTCAACAAACCTGGACTTCATTTTATGAGTAAGTTGTGGAAATTTCTGAGAGTTTAAAGGCTTGTATAGCCCGTGAAGGAAGGGTAAGATTGTCTGGTGCAACTTGCAAGTGCTGTAGCTTTTAAAGACTATGGGATAGCATACAACAGTGCCGTCATATACCAGGTTCCTCATTTGAACTCTGCCATACATTTATTTCCTGCATAATGATGGTTTGCAACATCTATTATAGTCTATGTTGTCTCAATATTATCAGCTGAATATTATTTTCTGAGTAATATGAAATTATTTTGAAGTCTGTTGGGTATGTGTGGGATGCTGTAAATGATTTTTGGAATAAATAATGTCAGTCACCTACAGCAAGTTTGCTACCTAACAGCTTGAAAAGACTTCTCAAAGGAATTACACCCAAAACACACTCAGAAAAACAGTGACCACATCATTGGTTGAACCATGGAGGGATTCCTAAACAGATTGATGAAAATAAAAATAGAAGTTGGTTCCTTAAACCACCATGCATCAGGAGACCAGAAAACAAAGCCAAACAACAGACCCTTTTCAAGAGAAATTTATGCCATCCTTCAAAAAGGACAGCCAAAAGATTTGCAGGAAGAATTGGGGATTGGTCACAAAATCTCTGCACTTGGGACAGATCTGAAACACATGAAGATGTCATGGAGAGTTTTGTCCAAACTAGAAGAGTTTAATGAACTCATGTCTACAATAGACCAAGCAGAAGGGAAGAAACTGATTTGGGCTCTAAAGCCTGCTATGCTTGCTTTATACAGCCCAAATTCTTGGAGGAACCTTGTGAAGGGGTCACACTTCCAGTTGCAGCTTGCCTTAGTAACATCATGAAATTGACCGCACCTATAGCCCCATATAATGATGATATTATGAGGAGGATTATGAGGTTTATTGTAGAGACTTTTCAGGATTTGGACAACAGCGCAGGCTCTACCTTCGGGAAGAAGCTTGATATTTTATGGGGTATGGCCACATTCAAGACTTATGTCATCATGTTTGAGCTTGAGTGTGATGACTTGATCCTGCAGATGTTCCAATGCTTCTTCAGCATTAGGAGACATCATCCTCATACTGTTATAGCACACATGCAGTCCATTTTGTCATCATGTATGAGAGACCATGGAACCATTGGCCGAGAGTTGCAGACCCGGTTGTTGAGCATTTGGAGGAGAGAGCAGTTGGTCTCACCTGCTGCTTATGAGCTAGCCCAAGGGCTGGTTGAGCAGAATATTGGGCTATTCAGGAGACAGTTGACCAGGGAGGAGCTGCTCTAGTTTGGTGGGTCAGGCAGCAGAAATGAGCTGAGGAGGAAGGGACTTTGCTTCATTTGCAAAGAACCTTGGGGGCCTGATCACTCATGTTTGAGAGATGCAGATGAGGTGGCAGAGGTAGAACAGGAGGGCATTCCTTCTGTATGCCAGGGTGAGGACTCTTCTTTATATGAGTCCATAGGATCAGTTGAGGACGCTTCTCGGGAGCGAGAGCAGTCATGCAGAGATGATGACAGTAGACCAGAGCTGCATTCCAGTGTACAGGGTGAGCAGTTAGGGGACTCTATGGGATATACTCTGGGCGATGAGTCACTTGTGACGATTCAACCAGAGTAGCATATGATGGAGCCTGAGTCGGCAGAGGACACTATTCACATTAGGCATGATATTCCTTTGGGGGAGAGTCAGATGGGCGCCCACATTGAGCCGATGAGGGATATGCGGCTAACATTGGGGTCAGCCATTGAGGTGGAGCAGTCAGATGCACTGACATCGAGTACGGTGACAGCAGTTACAGATTCATATCCTCTGGAGGTGTTGGAGGTTGATGGGATTGTTCTGCAGGGGACCAGTAGACAGCGGGAGCATGACCTTCCTGATCAGGAGTGGGAGGAGCTGTTGGATATGGTGGAGCATCCATCTGTGAGTCGACACAAGGATGAGGCGCAGACAGATGTACACGCAGTCAACATAACTACAGTATTTCCAGTGAGTAGCACTATCCAGGAGTACATCGATGGGGCTTGCAGCATATCTTGCCCACTTCGACCCATTATACAGAGAGGGGCTTCCTTCTACAGGCAGCTTTCATTGGCAGACAGGACGGAGCAGTGTGAGTTGATTACGGATTGGCGACAACACTCCAGGCGTGTACCGTGTGCAGTTGTTGCTACATTAGATTCTTCTTCTAGAATGGATTGGCGGGAGACCATGAGTTGGTACCGTCTTGATGGTACGATTTTCGTAGGGAGCACAACAGAGCAAGGGCCCTTAGACATAGCCGATGTTACAAATTCCAGCTGGCAGTGGGGCCCAGGTCATCATTTCTTTAGCACTCCATCCCGATTTCAGGAGGGTAGGATCAGCATGGGATTGAGTCAGGACTTGGATTGGAGAGAGGTGATGAGTTGGTATGCAGTTGGTGGGGCAGCTTATATAGTTAGAGGTACAACACAACAGGAGCTAGGGAGCATTGATGCTTGTTGGCGTGCTTCACTTCATGGGGCATCAGCTATAGCCAGAGGCAGTGCGCAACCAGAGCCGTGGGACTTGGGCGATGATTGGCCATGGTGGTGTTGGGATCCGGGAGGATTGTTTGTTCGCTGGTACAGTTAGAGATCAGTTTTGGATTTCGGTACTGAGAGATCCCTCCATATCAGGGTGATACAGAGGAAAGGGAAGATTCAGTGGTGCATCTGGGACCCAGGCACATTTTATAGTGATGGTGGGGAGCATCAGCTAGAGCGGATGTTTGTTTAGGCATTGCTTGTGGACAAGCAATTTTTGGCGGGGAGGACTGTAATATTTCCAATTAGCAGCAGCTAATTGGAAATATTAATTGTGATTAATTTTGCCTTTATAAAGTTAAAATAAAAATAAAGTGGGTGAAAGGAGAACATAACTCACTCTAAACATAAAGTTAACTCCCTAGTAGACACAACGTTGTAACTTAAGTGGGCCAAGAGGGGCAAAGAGACCACGTAGAGAGGGGACCCACTAGAGCATGTGGAGGGACTAGGCAGGTTGAGTTGGCAGCGTGGGGCCAAGAGAGGCTACGTTGGAGATGATGGGCCTGGGGTTTGAGAGAGAGGCCAACGTTATAAAAGGAGGAGAGCCTCCTCATTTTGGTCATTCAAGTTTATGCATATTGAGCTGGTCACTACGACTTTGAGCACGCTGGCTGTTTAGCTTGTTTGCAGCACTGTTTAGTGCATTGAGTGTCTCCGTTCGGAGATCTCACCCTCAGCCCCGAGAGACTTCGAGTGCTTGCTCGGGTGAGGTTGCCCCATCAGTATTTTGCAGGAGGATTGGTGTTTGGAATTTGTGGAGGAGTAGTGCATCCATAGACTACGCAGTCTTGAGAGGGAGGACGCAGTCCATATTGAGGGAGCTTCGGTGTGGCATTCTTTCGGAGTATTTTGGTCAGGAGATTGAGTAAGGTGCTATCCCTTGCCTATGGAGACTTTTGGTTGAGCGGGAGGTCATATTTTGGAGTATTCCATTCAGTCTCAGCGCAGAGCCTTGGAGGATAGCATAGATCCGCAAGGGGGGGTATTTTTGGGGGTTGGTCGTTCCAGAAACGCTCTCTGGGCTTTTCTGGGTATTGTGAGTAGAGGCGGATTCCAGAGTTTCAGCTCATTCCGAGTAGGGGAGCAACCCCAACTACTCATTTGGTTCCAGCAGTAGCAGCTACACGACAGTTTTCCAGTAGCTTGGACGCAGATCAGATAGCAGCCATTCCATCGATATTCTGAGAGTATTCCTACACTTGCTTGGTGCAATTCGAGGTGCCATCACTCTGATCACCTCTTGTACTCATTGCTATTTCTCAGTATAATAAAATGGCTCAGTATTCTCTCTATTTTATGTGTATCTGTTGCATATATTGTTTCTAGCATTTCATGTATTGTTGCATGATCTACATCACTGCTTTGAGACAATCTGTTGCTATACCATCTGTTGTGTTTTGCCCATACTCTATAGACGGAGTCTAGTGAGGGCCAGGTAGCCTCCAGATCTCATCCTCTTTTCAGAGGTGAAATATGCAGTAAACACCCCTCTAGTCCATCTGCGGTTTAGGATTGTTGTGTTTGAGAATATCACGAAGGATATTACGGTGGTATCGAGAGCATAGATATGGCTCGGCTTGTGGAGCTAGTTGTGCATGACACGGAAGAAAGCATGGGGATATTTTTTCTGAACAAGAGGGTGGCGAAGTCTTGCGACCAAGGCGATGAGGTGGCAAATATGGGGGTCTCACAACAGTGTGACCAGCATTTACCAGCCTTCAGTAGGCCAACCAGGATCACGATGCCTACATTCTTACCTCCAGCACCGAGTGATCAAGGTAAGTAGCATGATCATATACCCTTTGGAGATTATTTCCGCGAATGAGGTGGAAATTATCTTTAGAACTTGGAAACTCTTTTTTTCCTTTTCAATATATGCAGCTCCCATTCTAAATGCTTTATACTACGCTAATGCCATACCATCATAATTTGGCTCACGCTCCTCAAAATTCCCTCTGAGTTGCCGTCAACGAGTTATTTCTCAGCGCGATCTTCCGCTTCGACACTTTCTTGGCCAGTGGCACGATTTGTCGGAAATGGTGTCACTTGGTTAGCTCTGCCCCCTTTGTGCAACAGTGCCTTTGGCCAACAAAAATATGCAGATTCGATTTTTAATGATCTTCTCGCAAATAAGGATTAAACCCAGTTCATCTGAAATACAATATTATTCCGATACATTCTCTTTCGGCACCTTTGAAGGCAATCCACAAATCTGTGTTCAGCAATAAACCCTCAGGCTGGCACGATCACCAGCTCTGATACCACTGTAATATCCCCAAATGGGATATTTCACTGAATTTGCCTAAATTTACTTATATGCCATAAATTCAACATTTATTTAACAGAAGATCGCCATGTAAAATTAAACACATAAAATACTGCAATCAAATACCATATAGAACAGAAGAATCTCAGCTTTTATTATAACTAATAAGAGGGGTTTACATATAGATCTGACCCAGAAAGTGCTGAGATAGAAACTGGCCAACAATACAATCTGCTGCACTGCTACATGGCGATGGCCTCCCAAACTGAACTGCTGCACTCTCTCTCCGGCAACAGCTGTCACTAAACCCACTGAAGATGATGAAGCCCAAATTGAAGATCTGAATGATCCTCACACCAATCTTTGAAGCTCTATGAAACTTCTAAGTGAAGTCTCCTCAAGAGAGTTGGGTTTAATCATGCTACAAATCACTGGGGGTTTCGAGTCCACAGAGCTATGTTTGATAGAGAACCACGTCCTCAAACCTCTCATGCAAACAAATGATCTGCCTCGAAGATATCTCCCAAGTTAAGATATCTCCCAATGGCCTCCTCCCTTTCTTTTATAGATCTCTTGGAGCCTTCTAGCGCATTATTTTATTATTATTTTATTCATGGAGCACTTTTCCCTTTTATTAAAATATTCCTTTTTAATGCAGAAAAGGGTGAATCGGCTACCACGCCTCCTTCGGTCACTGGAATCCGTGTCTAACTGTCCCACCGTGTAGGTATCCTCGTCCTGGTTCCAATGAGCTATTACACTAAGGTGTTCCATCGTGTATTCCTCCCGGGATGCCACCTTGAGTGTAATCAGCTGAGTTAAGCCCAAAAATAACTCAAATTTCCGAAAGTTATTGGAATGCATCGGAATGAAAGCCAAACCGCTCGGATGATGGAGTATATCAAGCGAAGGCCTCCGGAAACCATGAAAACTCCTCAAAACTCCTCCAAAAAGCCCCTGAGCCCGCTGATAGCACTAATCTGTACCTGTGACCTGTCTGCTCCTAACTTTGGAAGACCAACCTTGCCTTGTTGTAGGTGACACCAAAAAAGGGAATATTACAGACCTTCCGCCCCAAGATTGCTTGCCCTCAAGCAATCGAAATATGTGGGCCACTCTGTTGGCCCGCCGCATCTCAGACCCAATGCCTGGATGCCATACAAACCTCTGGGTGCTGCTATGCACCTGTGTCAAACCACTCGGAATAGACCCCTCAATGCCGGGATCCCAAACTGTGCAATCAATGGATCCATCATACGTGGGAAAAGGTGACCTCCCAGTGGTACGCTGCAACTCTGAACTCTGCGTGCTAGACCCTCCACTGTTTCTTCCTCCTTCATCCTGCCTGAGCTGACAGTAATCTCTGAAGGGCAAAGCCACTCTGAAGTTTTCCCCCATGGACTGCCGTTCGCGGAAATAATCTCCAAAGGGTATATGATCATGCCGCCTGGCTTGATCACTCGGTGCTGGAGGTAAGAATGTAGGCATCGTGATTCTGGTTGGCCTATTGAAGGCTGGTAAATGCTGGTCACACTGTTGTGAGACCCCCATATTTGCCACCTCTACTGCCTTTGGTCGGTAAGATTCTGCCTACCCTCTTTGTTCATAGAAAAATATCCCCACGGCTTCTCTTCCGGTGTCATAGACAACTAGCTCCATAGGCTGAGCGAGCTCTATGCTCTAATACCACTGTAATATCCCCTTTCAGGGATATCTCTCAAACACAGTCAACTCTAAACCAGAGATGGACTGGAGGGGTGTTTACCAGATATTTCACCTCTGGAAAGAGGATGATATTCGGAGGCTACCTGGCCCTCACCAGACTCCGTCTATAGAGTATGGGCAAAACACAACAGATGGTATATCAACGGGAATGTCTCAAAGGGGAAATAAGCAGTGATGCGGATCATACAACAGTACATGAAATGATAGAAACAATATATGCAACAGATACACATAAAATAGAGAGAATACTGAACCATTTTATTATACTGAGAAATAGCAATGAGTACAAGAGGTGATTAGAGTGATGGCACCTCGACTTGCACCAGGCAAGTGTGGGAATACTCTCAGAATATCGATGGAATGGCTGCTCTCTCTGATCTGCGTCCAAGCTGCTGGAAAGTTGCCTTGTAGCTGCTACTGCTGGAACCAAATGAGTAGTTGGGGTTGCTCCCCTACTCAGAATGAGCTGAAACTCTGGATTCTGCCTCTACTCACAATACCCAGAAAAGCCCAGAGAGTGTTTTTGGAATGGCTGAACCCTGAAAATACCCTCCTTGAGGATCTACGCTATCCTCCAAGGCTCTGCGCTGAGACTATAAATGGAATACTCCAAAATATGACCTCCTGCTCAACCAAAAGTCTCCAATAGGCAAGGGTTGGCCCCTTGCTCAATCTCCCGACCAAAATCCTCCAAAACAATGCCACTTCGGAGCTCCTTCTAAATGGACTGCGTCCTCCCTCTCAAGACTGCACAGTCTATGGATGCACTGCTCCTCCACAAAAGCCAAACACCAATCCCCCTGCAAAATACTGATGGGACAACCTCACCCTAGCAAGCACTCGAAGTCTCCCAGGGCTGAGGGTGAGATCTCCGAATGGAGACACTCAACACACTAAACAGTGCTGCAGACAAGCTAAACAGCCAGCATGCTCAAAGTCGTAGTGACCAACGCAATATGCATAAACTCCAATCACCAAAATGAGGAGGCTCTCCTCCTTTTATAACGTTGGCCTCTCTCTCAAACCCTAGGCCCATCATCTCCAACGTAGCCTTTCTTGGCCCCACGCTGCCAACTCAACCTGCGCAGTCCCTCCACGTGCTCTAGTGGGTCCCCTCTCTACGTGGTCTCTTTGCCCCCCTTGGCCCACTTAAGTTACAATGTTGTGTCTACTAGGGAGTGAACTTTATGTTTAGAGTGAGTTATGTCCCCCTCTACTTCTATTTATAATTTAACTATAGTAGGCAAAATTGATCAAAATTAATATTTCCAATTAGCTGCTGCTAATTGGGAATATTACAAACAAAATTTAAAGAAAAACTATGGTGCTACAATGAGAGTGACAACAAGAAAAAGGTTGGTTTACTACAAAGATGTCAATAACCCTAAGTTAGAAGATCAGAATTATATCTCAACTCTTATTAGCTTCAAGAAGAAAATAAACATTGCAAAAATAAGAACACACTCTTATGAGTTCCCATAGTGACATTGGGAAGTGGGTAAGACAAAACATCCCCGAAAGAAAGGATTTGTAAAGTTCGCAATTCTATCAATGTAGAAGATAAAAGCATTTTCTCTTAGGAGTGGACAACCTATACAAATATTAGATCTCATTTTTAAAAAAATTGTAATACCACTGATGTTTAATGTGTTAACCATGAAAACCAAAGTGAGCTTGGTAATCTTTTGTAAGCTATTTGATCGTAGGAGCTACATAATAAACAAACTAGTGAACTTTTCTTTGTTAAGTTCCCATAGACCAATGTGTTGAGAATTTGGAGGGGTAACAGTTAATACTAATTCTCTTCTTGATAATTACTTGTGAGCTTGCTTATGTTGCTTATGTCTCCTCTTAGTTAATCTTTCATCAAGTCAATTATCAAAATGTACAGAACACAAACTTTAGGCAAGAGTAATACTTTATTGTGGGAAGGTAAATCACAGATTTACCTTCCTTCCTTTACACTACAGAATTCATTTTCTATTCTGGAGCCCTTCTTATCAATTCGCATCTGCATTTGTTATTGCAGCATGATCGCAACCCTTCTTTTACTTTTCCAAACGCTATCTTACATTAGAGACATTCGATTATACACACACAGTATGATCACACTTCTTCATATGGTGTCCGCACTGTACAGTCATGCTCCGTCTCTGCTGTAATGACCGCAAATCTTTATATGGTGTCCGCACTGTGAATATCCGCATTTCTACTTTGGACCTGTCCGCTTATTCTTTTAACATCTGCACCGTCTTCTTTAAATATCCGCACTTGTCTTCCTTGTAGATACACGACTGTATCATCTCAGAGATATCTGATGCTTATGAGTCATCCGCTGTCTCTGCTTTTTCTTCACCTAATTACGCATTGTAGTCTTCTCTTAAACCCGCACTTGTAGACCTCCTTAAACCCACACTGTATTACCTCTTTTAAACTGCAGAGGAATCCGCAATCTGCTCCAGACATTCTGCACTTTTACCTCCGATAGATCCGCAGAAACTTGGTTGTTCAATCATGACTGGACATTACATGTATATATATAGCATATCTCTTTTTAAGCAAGCCGACCATATAGTTTAGACCGACTAGTTTCATGGTGAATGAGGCCGACTAGATCATGATGAATTCCATGTGTTGGAGAGGTATTTCTTTTTTTCATAAATACATTTTATTTACTTTGCCGCCTTCTTTTCATAAATACATATTTGCATAGTTAACCTGAAGACCGACCTAGTTACACTTTTCAACACAATGTTGGTCTCAATGGATGGTAGCATTGTTGTTGTCATCATAAAAACGATTATGTATAAATAAAATGTAACTTGTGGAGCAAAAAGATCCCAATCTTGTCATTTAGGGGAAGGTAGTTTGATGCTGCTGTAATCTTTTGCTATAGATTTAGACTCTTAGATGCAATGAACCCTTATGATTTTCAAATTTCTGGGAGTTAAAGTAATAATATAGGATAATGCTCCCTTGTTGACCCCTACTCAGTCTTCCCATCTAACTATCTAGGAGATTACTTCACACCAAACTTATCAATGTACAGCAACTAGCAAGTCGTTGGGTCCATGCTATTTAAGCAAATGGCCTCCACATTCATTGGTTTCTCCAAATGTTTTACCCACAACTAAAGATTTTAATAAACACAGACCATATCACTTAGGTGTTGATATCCCAATCCGTTGTGCTTCTTTGAGTGCATATTTTCAAATACTCCAATTGCGCATGTAACTTGAAGCACTACTAGTTAGTCTTAGTGTTTTAAAAACCTGACTAGTTCACCATGGAACTAGTCATAGTGGTGGAGTCTATTCATATGTTGAGACAACACTTGGTTGGTTGTAATAGGCCAAGTAAACCCATGTCCATCACCAAAGCAGGTGATAGGGAAAATTAGAGTAGAAATACTTAGTCAGTTTAAACTTTAAATTTTTTGAAGAGGATAAAGTTAGGAAAAAGGCCATAAAAGTTGTGAGGAAGATGCAACTTGCACTTATGAGAACAATTTCTACTGTTGATTTTGAAGACTCTTCCTCTATCCCTTCAACCAATGTCCATGACCCCTTTATGTACTTTCCCCTCCTGAGTCTGACAGTCAACTTAAAAAGAAGAAGAACATTAAGAGCTGTTTCATAACTTCCCCTAGTTTTGCCTCTATTGGTGCCTCTCAACCCAGCCATACTCATTCCACCTTAGATAGCCATTGGAAGAAGCAATATAAAGATGTTGCTTTTGAATACATCGCCAAATGGTTGTATAATGCAAACATTTCTTTCAATGTTGTCCACTTACCTTATTACCAAGCTATGTGGAACTTTGTTATTGCTGTAGAAAAGGGCCAACACAGGTTGTACCATCATGTCAAATAGATGGATTGATAGGAAGAACGATATGATCATAATTTCCTTGTCTCTTGCCCTCAAGGAACAATGTTTTGGAAATTAGTGGATGCATCTAATAGGATGAAAGATGCAAATATGTTATTTAAGCCTCTGGATGAAATGGTTAGGACAATGGGGGAGCAAAATGTTGTTAAGGTCATCATAGATAACGTCTCCAACTATTTCTTGCTGGTAAGATGCCAGTGTCCAATTATAGGAGCATATTTTGGACCCTATGTGCTGGACATTGGATAGACCGAATGCTTGATGACATAGGCAAAGTGTATTGGATAAAGAATATTGTACAACATGCCAGGTGTATCACAAAATACATCTACAATCACTCATGGGTATTGAGCCTATTAAGGAAAAACATTATGGGCAAGGAGCTTGTTAGGCCTATCATCACAAGATTTGCAACTTGGTTCTTCTCATTGCAATCTCTCCATTCCCAAGCATAGAATTTGAAGAAAATGTTTTCTAGTAATTAATGAATGTATCTCGGTGGGCTCGCAAACACGATGGAAAAAACACCAAAAAGTACATTTTTGAAAACACTTTTTGGAAAAAGTAGGAGAAATTTTGAAAATTGGCGAGTTCCTTTTTAAATTGTGGTTGGTGGTTGGAGAAAAAATGGCCATGGGTTACATCTATGAGGCTATCGATCAAGTAAAGGAGTGGATAAGGGCATCCTACAAGGATAGAGTAGGTAAGTATGAGCCTATTCGGGAGATCATTAATATCAGATGAAACATTCAACTCCATCGCCCTATACATGTAGTTGGATATTTCTTGAACCCAAGGTATCATTACAAATCTAGGTTCAAAGAATATTAGAATGGTGAGGTCAAAGATGGGTTGTATGCATGCTTGGAGCTCATGGTCCATGATGGGTCCAAGCAACTAGAAATATATTGACAGATTGGTGCTTTCACTAGGGACTTTCATCACACTTATTGACATCATTTTTCAACAATCGATTTAGTAGTTTGGTGATCTTGAAAAAAATTTGGGATGAATCTTTTGATGAAATTTATTTTGTTTAAGAAGGATTGAAGTGATTTCTGACATCTAGGTAGAATGATCTCTTTGATTCCTTTACTTCTTTATGGATCCACCCTTACTTTTTTCTTAGAAACAATATGCCCTAGAAGCTTGCCCTATGTGGCAGCAAATATCCTATTTTTTTGGGTTGAGTGAAATTCTGTAAATTTTTGTAGATGTTCTATGCTTGATGCAACTTTACTTTTCACCACAGCAATCACATAAACAATCAAGTAAAATGCTGATAGAACATACCAGTGGATCTATAGAAGACAAACCAGAAACAGAAAAATGTGGTGGTGCGTTACAGCGGTCAACAGGATGCTTCAACCAGCAAAGTTTCCTTGGTCAGCCAACCCAGCATGTGTCACAACAACCCTCAAAACAGCCACATGGTCAACTCAAAGTCAACCCCAGAAAAGTCAACGTTGCCCCAACGACAACAATGGCAGCAACACCGGCAACAATGGCAGCAACGGCAACAACACCGGCAGCAACGGCAGCAACACCGGCAGCAACGACAACAGCAACGGCAGCAACACCGGCAGCAACACCGGCAGCAACGGCAACAACACCGGCAACAACGGCAACAGCAACGGCAACAACACCGGCAGCAACGGCAACAATACCGGCAGCAACGGCAACAACACCTCTTCATCCTTCTTTCCCACGTGTGAACTGAAACTGCCTCCAAGGAGCTCGTACTAAATCAGAAGAGGAGATGTTGTGTGAGGATGAGATGATTGAAATGTCCTCCAACTTTGACTGTATTTATATCCATCATTGAGGTGTGTGACACATCTGCTGGGGGTGTAAAACCTTAAGGCCGACCTGCACATATAATTTATTATAAATAATAAATTCAAAATAAATGTTCTGCTCATCGGATTAAGATAAATTTTATATGGATCTTACACCTCTCCGAAAGAGGAATCCAATAAAAATATCGGTATCTTCATCTGAGCATCACAACATGGAGTTTGGACCTAGTTGTCCAATTTTAACAAATTCCCTACTGACGACATCTTTCAAAGATTTGCTTGGGATGTGTAATATGAGAAAGTCTTTTCTTTGAATACACTATGAGATCATCCTGATAAATCTCGATGATCTTTCCCATAATGCATATTCATTTCTCTTTGAAATGTTGTACCTGCATTGATCAACCCAAAAGACATTATTTGATATTCATAAGTACCCCAAGATGTGGTGAATGTTGGCTTATGCTTGTCATCCTCCTTCACCAACATATGTTTGTTGGCTCGAGGGGTCTTGACCCAGGTTCGGTTTGAAGGTTCGCCAACAAACCCCTATACTACTAGCCCTTTCGGCAATGGTCTGCTTGCGCAGGTCAAGGTCTCACCTGAAGTAGTATGGGAGGGTGCTGGAACCCAGTTTTCGCACCCTGAGAGAGAGAATTGATTGAGTGGGTCCGTTAAGGTCTAACAGGCCTACTGGCGAGGCCCTAATGCAGAATCCCTCAATAGTATATCGAAGCTTATAAATCAACAGATAACACGTTAATAGAGTAAAGCAATTAAGTCTACAGTTCTCTAGGAAGATATGTAGACCTAGAGAACTGTAGACTCTGATAGAAGTCTGGAAAAGATGGAGACCCTTGATAGTACATATCTTTAGGAGATGTGTCAATCTGTAAACAAAGGATGTCGATGCCTACAAGAAGATGTCATAGTGAAAGATCATCAGTAAGGTAACTTTTGATTTAAAAGTTCATTATTATAACTAATTAATATCTGATGAGCTTATGCAAGGCTTCCAAAGAGAAGTATATGTCTTCCACAGGTTGACAACCATATGGCAGGATAAAAGATCCTTGGAAAAAGTATGGTTCGAAGGAAAGAAGCATGGCATGACTCTTAAGAGTTAGAGCGCAAATGCCATGATGATCTGTTTCAGATAGCGAAATCCCTTGCCTAAGGAGGAAATGAAGATCACAATTTATATAAATGCTTAGATTGAGAGGGGCTTCAACAAGTGAACGTGGGGGGGATTTTAGGAGCTTAAAAAATATTAATTATGACTTTTCAATGACCCATGCCCCAACCCCATGGGGTTTTAGTCCACTAACTGGGGGTACAAACTTCAAACATGAATATCTCTCAAACCGTGAAGAATTACATGGCGTGCCATATATCAACGGAAACATCTCGACAAGTAGAAACCATCAAAATAATTATTGACCCAGAATATATTAATTTGGTAGGTCAAAATTCCCATGCAAGATTGGGTTAGCCCCTGGTGCTGCTTGGGTTGACATCAATGACAACCGCTGATCAACAATCTCCCCCTTTGGCATTGATGGCAACACAAGTACTCCCCCTGCGATCATGACACGTCTTCCTACAACATTCTCTCCCCCTTTGACATCAATGGCAAAGGGTAACATCATCAACCATGAGTAGCAGAATGCCTTTCCGTGTTCCTGCGCCTCGCGCACATTGTCTAGAAATTCGTCGCAGAGGTACTAGTTGTAGCAAACCCCTTGTAGCAAACCCCCTTTTCGCATCTGCCGGCGAGTTGAATTACGTAAGCAGGGACGGTCGACGCCTAGCACTTGTGCATCATTTTGCATGCAAGCAGTAGGGTACCCATGTGCACTCCCGGATTAGCTATTGTGTCTACCAGGAACCCTCTTTGGTTGCGACCAACGTGATATTTCTGCCAGACTTCTTCAACAATCCGCTGCTCATACTTCTTATCAACGCCCTCCTTAGGATTGGGCCCGTGCATGGGGAGGCCGGTGATTCGGTGAATTAAGGCAGTGTCAATCGGGATGCGACCCTGGATCCACAAACGCCCATCGTGGACCAACGCCAGCAACTGGCGAACAACTAGGTTGGTGATGTTGTATCGGCCAAAGTGGGGGATGCGCAACAAATTTAATATCCCTGAACCTGCCAATCCGCGTGCCATGGTATCAGCTCTACCTTCGGCACGTCATCATACAACACTCTTTCAAGATATAATTTTGGAGCCAGTGCTGGGAAGGCGTCAAGATTGGCTAGATCGTGATCATCGAACTTAAGGGAGGGGAGGCATCCGAACATATCACCAATCAGGGGCACCTTCGCTAGAACCAGGGGCATCTATAGGTAGGCGTGGACAACATCAACATTCTTGGGGATGAGCGCGGTTAGCTTGCTTGGCTTAACATATGGCGACAACCAGGAAAGCGGGGTCGCATGTAGAGCTTCTTCTGGAGCCATCATAGGGCGCTTCGATGGATCAAGCGAGTGACCCTTAAGCACTTTTCGAGGGGAATGCACAATCCGAGGGGACGTGCATGGCTTTACCCTGGCCCACTTCGTATCTTTTTCTTTACCTTTCTCCATTCCCTTCACCATCCCTTTTCCCTTCTTCTTGGCCGGCGTAGACATGACCTCCTCCATATCAGGGGTTACTTCGAATATGTCTTCAGACCCAACTTCCATGGAGGTCATGATAGGCAATGACTTGGCGGGGTTAGTAGCGATCATTCTGGCTCGAAAGACGAATTCGGGGTTGCTGCTGTCAGACGGGGTAGCTTGCCCAGAAATACGGATGGCAATTGCACAAAATAAACAAAATTCACCTGGAGCACAAGGCGCGAGAATTTCGGAAAGCAAACGAACCCTTTGTGATCGACGCCCCTCTTCCAACGGCTACCCCTGCGCCTGCGTCGCACCTTTTTGAACCTCCTGCCCTGCGCACTATCCCTGCGTATCCGTCAAACCCACCTTCGCTTTTCTGTCCTGGTGTACGCAACATCTTTTACACAGCTACTCCGGCCATATAGTCATTTGGTCGGCTCCGGGTTGTCCTTATAGGGTTTCAGACGACTCCCATTAACGTACCCCGGCAAGTAATCTCCGCGCAACGTAGCCAACCTGACCTCACCACCATCAGTAATCTCCTTCACTATGTATGTGTCCAACTAGTGCTTACGGAACTTTCCTGGATGTCATGCAAATTGGTTGTCGTAAAGTAATACCAATTCGTCATCCTTAAAGACCTTCTGCCGGATATGTCGATCATGCCAAGTTTTTTCGCGAGTCTTCTGAACCTGCTGGTGGAACTGAGCAATGAACCGATTTTCTTCAGGGCCATGAGTTGCGCCAAGTGTTCCTCCATGATGTCTGGTTCCACCATGTTTGTAAGAGTTGAAATGCGCAGGTTGGGAACAATGTATTCCATAAGCATGATGGCCTCTTTCCCATAGACCATTCTGAAAGGCTTTTTTCCCGTGAGTTTCTTACGTGTGGTCCTATAGGCCTAGAGTACTGAGGGAATGCGCACGTCCCAATCGTTTCAGTCAGCGTTACAGACCTTAGTGAGCACATGTTCCAAAATTTTATTGAAGGCCTCTACCACCCCGTTCGCTTGTGGGTGATATGGGGTACTCTTCGCATGGTGGATCTAGAATTCCTCAGTCAAAGTTGCAATAGTTTCATTGACAAAATGCATACCTCTGTCGCTCATTAGGATCTTTGGGCAACCAAACTTGGTTAGAATATGTTCAAAATGAAGTGCGCAACGATATCCGCAGTACAGTCCTTGACAGCTTTTGTTTTGCCCACCTGGTTACATAATCAGTGGCAGTGATGATGTACCGGGCACCCGTCTTCTTTCCTGGGGGATTGATGGGTCCTACAAAGTCTATGGCCCACTTGTCGAATGCCCGCAGAGCCATCTGTGGTTGCAGGGGCATCTCATCTCGACGTGAGGGTTTCTCAGTCCGTTGGCATGTGTCACAGGCCCGTCAGTATGCATGGGCATCACTATGCAATCCGGGCCACCACAGCTCAGCCCTCAATACTTTCTGCGCAATTGCTTTCCTTGCATAATGCCCTCCTGCCACTCCTCCATGGGCCTCAGCCAAGATAGCTTGTCTTTCGTGTTCCAATACATACCTCCGTAGCACCTCATCTGCACCTTGCTTATATAGTTGTCCAACGATTATGGTAAAATCGGCTCCGCGGGCGACCAATTCCTTCTTTTGTAGTACCGAGTTGTCCTCGGGCGCCATTCCTGTGGTCAAGAAGTGAATGATGTCTACAAGGAGTGCTCATCAACCTTCTTGATAGCAAACAGCTGCGCGTTAGGTAATCCTTTTTCCAGATTGGTTAGCTCTTCCCCACTTTCGATCAGAGACAGGTGATCAGGTCCGACGTTCAATCTCCCAGGCTTCACAATGATTTCAAAATCATACTCCTGAAACAACAGTAACCATCTGCATATCTTCCCCCCCAACACAGGGATGCTGACCAAGTATTTTAAAGCTGAATGATCTGTGAACATCTTGAAGTGCCTGCCTAATAGTAGTGCCTGTATTTCTGTAAGGCATACAACATTGCCAATCCTTCGCGCTCCGTCGTAGCTGCTAGCAAAGGCAACCGGATAATCGATGTCCCATTCTCCGGGCTGTGCTAAGACAACTCCCAGGGCTATCCCTGATGCATCCACATGCACATGAAAGACATTTGCCCGGTCGGGAAATATAAGAATAGGTGCAGTTACCATCTTTTCCTTTAGTAGCTCAAAGCTCTTCTGACACTCGTCATCCCAAAAAAAGGATACATCCTTCTTTAGCAACTTTTCCATTTGTGCGGTGATCAGAGCGTACCCTTGAATAAAGTTCCTGTAGTTGCCGGTGTGGCCCAAAATGGAGCGCAATTGTTTCCTAGTGGTTGAGACTGCCAAATTGATGATATCCGCAGCCTTGGTTGGGTCAATCACCAATCCCTGCTGACACACCACATGTCCCAATATGATCCCAAACGGGACACAAATTATGCATTTCTTGATATTTCGTGAAATTTGGTGTTTCCTGCAGGCATCCAACATCATGTGCAGGTTTGACACATGATTCTTTACTAATCCAAAAACTGTCCAATTGTCAAAATAGACCTCCAAGTACTTATGAATGAATTCCTTGAATACTGCTACAACTACACATGAAAAGATGGCAGGAGCATTCTTCAGCCCAAACGACATGACAGTGTACTGGAATGATCCCCACCCAGTCGCGAAGGTTGTCTTGCTGCGGTCTTCAGGTGCTATGCGGATCTGATGGTACCCTGAGAACCCATCAGTGAATGAGTATGCTTCTTGACCACCCACATTATCCAGAATTTCATCAGAGAACGACGTAGGGAAAGGATCATGTACGCAGGCATCATTTAATTTGCGTAGGTCTACGCAGATCCTTATCTCTCCTTTATTCTTCTTTTCCTGGACCAACATAGGGCTTACCCAATCTGACTGTTCCACCGGTTCAATAATACCTGCGGCCACCATCTTCTCTATTTCCTCCTTGACTTTCTGTTTATATTTAGGGTTCAGTTGATAGGGTTGCTGTTTGACACGGCGCGTATCCGGCTTCAATGTAATTCTCATAATGCCCATATCCTCGACGATCCCCTTGAGCTCTGAGAACTTTGTGGGGAATAGATCCTAATATTTAGTCAGCAGCTCTATGATCTTTCCCACCGCGTCGTTTTCCGAGTAATCCCCAATTTTGGCCATTTTGGGCTGCGCTTCCGTGCCAATGTTGACTTCTTTTAGTTTCAATGGTTTGGTTACATCAACTGCCTGTAGCAAAGGTCTTGCAACGACACGTTCTCCTTTTGAATCTGGGATAGTGATATTCCGGGGGTCCTCATCGTAGTCTTCTACTGACAAATTTCTGCAGTTGACAATATCTTGCATCTGCGCATCCCAGGTTGGTGCAATACATTCTTGCTTAGAGAAGGACTTATCAAAGATCAAAGCTTATATATCTTGCAGGGCTTCATCGAGTTTCTCGGTTCCTCCGACTAGACCAAACATCATCATGAAATCTTCAACTATTGTTCCCCAGTGACGAGTGCGCTGGTGAAGTTCTGCATCCAAATACTAGGTGGTGGGGATTCATTCCATGTGTTTTCATTCCATACTTCCATCCAGGGAGCCAAGTGCTTGCGTGGATCCCCCGATCTGAGAAGAGTTCCATGGGCGGGTTGACCGGAGGGTCAAGTTGTAGGATCATCATCTTTCAGTATTCCCCCCAGTCCTGAAAAGTTTCCTTATGGGTTTCCCACCATCGTGCGGGGGTCGCGCGCATAGCCAAGTCAAGGGCCCAAAACCTTCGTTCTTCAGGGACATCTGCTTCAATTACTTTAAGAAAGTCCTTAACACTACCAGAACCATCAAAGTAGGGTAGTTCTCTTACCTCTGAGGAGATGCATCGAAAGCTCTTTGTAATCTTAAGGCACCACAACGCAGATACATCATGCAACCGGTTCTACCAATTTTCTATCTCTCCATCTGAGTCTGAGAGGCATTCACTGTCTTTTTCCTAGCATAACATGCCATCAGCCGTGGGGTCAATCCAATTGTCCTTTTCAAATTAATGATACCTCCCATGTCAATAGCCCAATCCAGGCCGAAGAGTGCAGGGTAAGGGTCTGCGTCATCCGCCATCTAGATTACTTAAAAATCAGCATAAACTTTAACACTTGCGATGTCTACCACAATCTTTGACAATCGCCCTAGTGGGATGATCTTTTGCTGATTAGCCATCCGTAATTGAATAGTGGACCACTCTAGCTTAGGTTCTCCCATCCTTTGCTAGGTTTGCTTGGGCAGGACATTTGCGTCCGATCCTAAGTCAAGGATGACTTGGTCCATTTCATTGTCCCCAATCTGTGCAGTCATACGCATTTCCCGCCTAGTCATTTTTTTGTTCTTGTACAACTTGTTCACAGTTTTATCCTTTGGTTGTGAGGCAACCTTTTCTGCGCAACTATCTATTAATGCTTGGAGATTCTCTACCGCCTTCTGGTTGCACAACAACTTCATACATGCCTGAAGGAATGGTTTGACTGCTTCATCTGCTTTTGGCTCTACCAAAATCTTTGAGGTAGATGCTTCGTCTTTGGCCATCTCCCTCTAAGCTTCCATGAAGGTTTATTTCTCCTTTTTCAGATCTAGGCTTTCCTTTTTCTCAATAGCCCGTTCAGTCGTAGCTTTTTCCTTAGCCCCTCCAGTGGCAATGCCGATGCGCGTGATCACATTGATACTTGGCCCATCATCCTGTGGCTCTGCCTTAACCCGTTGTACATTATGCGTGGGTGTCTGCTATTTCTCCTGCATTTTTGCTATTAGCACCGGACAATCCTCAGTGACATGGTCGAATTGCCTCTAATATCTGCAGGATTGGCGCGCAGGGTTCGGGCAGTCTCTTGCATAATGTCCCACATCCCCACAGTTGTAGCAGATCAGTTGCCCTCATCCTCGACCTGCACTTCCACCTTTCCCTCCTCCCCTTCCTCTTGCGGGGGATCCTCCCCGCCCCGAGGGAGATAGTGGTGATGAGGGGTTAGCCTGCACCCTGTATAGGTTTCCCCTATCTACCATCAGGTCGAGTGTTCGACAATTTTGTTTGTCGTGACCCACAAAAGAGCATAATCTGCACCACTGTTGTTTCAGTTTTGGAACATAGGCACCTAATCGTGGGCAGTGATCTGTATCATGTTTTCCTGCTACCTAACAGTCAGCGCACCATAGCATGGGGTACTGGGTCCGACCATTTCTCTAGGGCGTAGGGGACTTGGCCCCCCAGCCTGCATATAATTTGATAATAAAGGGCACTGATCCTTAGTGTGACCTGACACCCGGCAGCGTATGCACCAGACATCTAGGCTAGCTTCCTTATCTCGATCCCTTTGCAATTTCTAAATTTCTAAGTGCATCACCTCTAGCTGGCTCTGGATCTGTAGTGCCGCAAATTGCGTATCATCTCTCGACGCATCTTCTAACTTCATGGCAATCTCCAGAGCTTCTTCCTGGAAGTCGATCTTCTGTTGACTCGTAGGTCCGCGCAGACAAATCCCCCATCACTGATGACCTTCTTCAGTCGTTGGTCAACTTCCCAGACGGACTTTGTAGGTCCTTGCTTAAAATCTTTCAATTCGACCACACATTGAGAGTAGGACTTAGGCTTTCGGAACTGTTGTTTTAGGGCATCCTTAATGTTTTGTATTGACGGGTTCGCGTGCTGACCAATATATCCCATAAACTAATCTAGGGCCCTTCCTTCAAAGGCTATGGACAACTGCGCTCTTTTGACAACATCATTATTAATGTTCTACGCAGTCCATACATACTCTGCTACAAACCAGAATCGATCCATATCCTCATCCACCGCACCCTTCAAGGTAGGCTGTTTCATGTGCGCAGCCATATCGTCCACAGGCGGTGGCGGAGGTGGGGTAGGAGAATTCTTACCCTTGCATGGGTTCGATGATGGCGTAGCTGGGAGACTGGTTCCTACTTGCGCAACACTGCCTTTGTTAAGATCAGGCGATTCCCTTAAAGGACTGTATACTGATCTATCTCCTTCTTGATTAACCTTGTAGTATTTACCGTTGCATGTCGTGCTTCCACTCTGGTTGGAGGTCATTCACTCGGTGTGGCCGCATCGGACACCCTTTTCACACAATAGCATCTTAATTAGAAACGACAGGGTTTGCAGGAACTTACCTCTAAATCCTTTGAAGAACCTTTGCTCCGCTTCTGAATATGACACAAACTGATCAACTGCAAATTCTGTTACAAACCCTCCCAAAATACTATCAACCCAGTGATCTACAGTCTTGGTGATTTTGTTATCAGTCTTTTCCAGTTGTTGGATCAATTCAGGGGTCCACTGCGTGGCCTAATCGTCTTTCCAACAGGTTGGGAACTCCGCTAATCGTGCCAGCCACTCCTGTAATTCGTGCGTGAAGGATACGAAGAAGATTTCATGCACTTCTGTAAAGATGTACTTGTTCGTCCACTCTTCGGCAGAGAGCTTCTTACTTCTATTCTTTTTTAGGGCAAACTCCTGAATCTGTTTTTTGAACCAGTCCTCAAGTTCAGGCTTCAACAGCTGCCAATGACCTTGTGGCATTACCCGATCTCTCTCTCAAAATGCTCCCGATCCCGTCAACAAAATCATTTGTTGGCTTGAGGGGTCTTGATCCAGGTTTGATTTTAAGGTTCGCCAACAAACCCCTATACTACTGGCCCTTTCGGCAATAGCCTGCTTGCGTAGGTCAAGGTCTCACCCGAAGTAGTATGGGAGGGTGCTAGAACTAGGTTTCTGCACCCTGAGAGAGAGAATGTTAATTGAGTGGGTCCATTCAGGTCTGACACGCCTGCGTTGGCGAGGCCCTAACGCGGAATCCCTCAATAGTATATTGAAGTTTATAAATCAACAGATAGCATGCTAACAGAGTAAAGTAATTAAGTCTAACCAGATTTATGCATTCATTCCTTTTTACAATATCGCATCCATGTGCGAATTGATAAATCATCCACATTTGGCAAGCCATTATAACTTTAGAAATAACACAGAGTGCAACCAATAATCATAATATAGAATACTCAAATATCCCAAGCATTCTTCTCATTCATTAATATCCAAATTCAGCTTACAGACTCTATCTACTAGCCCGCGCACACAACCAGCAGGGTTCGCACACAGCCAGCAGGAGCCCTTACCTAGACAATCGACACAAAGATCACAAGTCCATAACCAAGCTTAATCCAAACTTAGCCTATTTCTAGACTCGATTTATTCATCTATTTATAACATATTAGCCTGTGCTACTCTTGGTCTACCCCTTGACCCATTACAATTCAGTAGGGGCTTTGACCCACCCCAAAGCCCCTGCGCTGGACTAAGTATTACAAAATATTACAAAACTGGACCAAAAATGCGGTTAGGGGACCCCGCTCCAACATGTTTGGACCTTGAAAAGCAATCTAGAAAGGACATCTTTGACCCTATAGTCATTTACAAAAGCATCTCTATGTTGTTGGTGAGTGGATAGTTGTCTTTAATGGACGAAACATGTAGATTGCAGAAGTCCACACATAGCTTGATCTCTCTCGACTTCTTCATTACCACCACCAACATAGATCCATCTTAAGTACGGATCTAACATGGGCCGAGAGGGATCAAATTTCTTCACGTGCAAATTTCTTTAGAGTGCAAAATACATTGTGTTATTTTTCATTGTTTGAATTGTTTTTTCGAATGCTAAATATAGTATGTATAGGAGCAAATAAACATTTTAACCATAAAAACTTAAATTTTTCATGATATATGTATAATTTTTTTAATTGATATGTAATATATACTAAATTTACATTTAAATATTTTACATCACATGTACATCGAGACACTTTATCACACAAATTAAAATGGTTTTCTATTATTAATATTTTTTTATGTATACGTCCATGTTAATTCTTATTAGAATATTTTATTGATAACCCACATTCAATATTTTTTTATATACAACATTAAAATGTTTTATTTTATCAATTTTTTTCTACATATTGAGATATATGAAGTTGATATCGACATAAATTAGTTAACATAGATCTTCAAATAGTTTATTTAAATCTCTTGTTGAAATATTTTTGAAAAGTATAAGATTTAAACATCTTACTCATACATTTTTTAAAGTTATAACCGACATTATTTTTCTATTTAGAACAAATTTTTTTATTTTTTATTTTATTATAAAGGGGCACAGACAGACGAACAAGCTTACACATCCCCCTCATTCTGGGCTGTAGAATGAGCCTCTCGACAAAACAAGGTTTGATAGCTATGAAGTATACCTTGTTGGTACGATGATGCATTAAGAAGTTTTTCCAATTCTTTTTCCATAAAGGGGAGAAACTTTGGATTAATTTATCTCAACTTTTGGTACACAGGCTTAGCATCCTCCTTCAATGGTATGCCATGTTGGATAACATTTTCTCTATAAAATTTCAAATCTTTACAAAAACATGCAAAAACATCCTTGAAATATTTGATTAAGCTTTCAGTAGCCTCTCTTTCATCATTTGTTGTACTTGTTCCAACCTTGACTATGTTGATTTCTGTAGCATCAGATGTGCTCTAGCCTCAATATTTTGCAGAGAGACTAAGTCACATGCATTCTACATTACCTAGAAATCGTTTTGGGAAATTCCACTAGGAGAGGATTTAATTAAAATAATGAATTATTTTTAATGGATTCCTAAGTCTAAAATTAGGAAAAGGAAATAATTAAAAGGTATTAATTGGATCGGGTGTGAATATTCTAGATGAAGACGAGGATCGAGTCCAAGCTACTCTTAGCCTTTGATTATGTTTTAATCTTGGCCATTGATATGTCAACGAGAGATTATAAGAAGGAGCTCGATGGGCATTTGTTGAACACATCGAGTGAGAGATCTAGAGAACGAATTCTCAAGAGAGCAGCGCAGCAGTTGCCGGAGAGAGATCGAGAAGGTTTCTTGCAGTGAGGGGCAAGGATAGTTGGCCAGTGGAATATTTTCCAGATCCAGAGAGTGCAAGGCAGAGAAGGCATCGAGAAGTCTAGAGAGGCAACGCAGAGCTACGCTGAGGCAACGCCGAGCTTCAGAGGGAGTCTACAATTCGCTGGGGAACAATCGAGATCTAGTGCTGGAAGTCGGGATGTGAGACCAGAAGGCCAGAGGGTCGATTTTCCAATCAACAAGAGATCAGGAGGAGGTGTGACGTAGTAGTGACGCAGTGACTGCGTGTGCAAACACAGAGACTGCGCATCTCTAGTCATATCAATGCCAGATTTCTCGAGACAGTGTGAGATATTCTCTCTAACTCTTTGTCAGGTTTTATCTCTGTATCAGATAGCCAATTTGGGCATCCAATGACTTGTATTTAGAAAACTACTGCATAATATTAAAACCCTCAGCTGCTGCATCAGTTTTCCCACATTGGGTTTTTCTAGGGACATTGTCCAAAAACAACAGTGTTCATTATGTGTGTTTATTTCCTTCCTACTCAGTATTTTGTTTCCATAGTATTTTTATGTTGTGAAGGTTGCATTAGAATTTATTTCGATGTTTACTATGTAATATCGTAAATAACTTGATTGATTCAGAATTAAAAAGTAGAAGAAATAATATAAGTTGCCGCAGTAGGGATTTCGATTGAGGAATGTTCACATGGTATCAGAGCACAGGTGAAGTAGGAATAACCCAATGTAGAGCAGAAGAGAAATTTCGAAAAGACTGCGTAGGCAATAGATCGAAACCCGAGAGGGGCTGCGCAGTCTATAGCCAAGAGGGCAAAATTTCATGGAAAATTCTTTCTCTGAGTGAGTTGATAGAGAAGAAGATTTCCTGGATTGAGATTTTCCAGAGGTAGAGGGAGTAGCGCAACAGCTTCAGCGCTGAGCAGATCTTCAGCTGGGGCGCAGTTTTCTGCAGCAGTTTGTTGGGACAAAAAAGCGTCAGAAGAGGAAAGAAGAGCACATATTGAGGGAATTTCTTCCTTAGAGAATTCCTAGCCAAGGAATTGTTTTCTCTCTGCAAAGCAGCAGTAGCAGGGAGTGCGTAGAGCCAGTCAGCAGCTGCACATAGGAGAGAGGAGGCAGTTCGACATTTGTTTGGCGTGATGGCATTGGCTGGGTTGAGGGATCAACATCGGTTGGATGGTGCATCCAACTACGTGATCTAGAAGGCTAGGATCACCTACCTTCTAGACGAGTATGATCTCAAGATGTATGTTAGTTCAATGGTAGCTGTACCCACAGACGCAGATCAACTCAAGTCCTACAAGAAGGAAATAGCAAAGGGAAAGAGAATGATCCTCGATGGAGTGAGGGATCTTGTAGTTTCTCACATTGCGGGCAAGAACACAATCAAAGAAATGTGGGATGCATTGGCCACGCTATATCAAGGATCTTCCGACTAACGGATGATGTATTTGGAGGAGAAGCTGAGGTTGAGCAGGATGCAAAAGGGGGAGCATATAGATCCCTTCCTAATGAGACTTCTGAATACCTGAGATTAGCTGGCTATTGTGGGATTAGCGCCTCAGGCTACTGATTACGACTGGCCCTTAACAGTGTTTCCAAAGAGTGGCAAGTCTTTGTCTAGAGTATCCTGGGCAGAGGGAAGCTGCCTGATTGGGAGAGAGTTTGGGTCGATCTACAACAAGAGGAGGTGAGATGTGATTTGGTGAAGAGCACCATAAGTGGCAGCAACAACAGTGGGGTGAAGATCGAGAAGGAAGAGGAGAATGCTACCTGTTGTAACATTATTTAGTTTTGATAAGTTAGCATAATTAGTCAAATAATTTTGAAAATGTTGAGGTAGGACATGGATGCAAAAGAATGAAAAAGTTAAAAAAATGTTAGGAAAATTTTATATTTTATAGGCATCGATATCAATAAAATGATAGGTGTTAGCTGCCCTAAATAAAGAAGGCAAATGAAATAAAATGTTAGGGAAGCAAAAAGAAAAGGAAAGCTTCATTTATGTTTTTAAAAAATTGCACAGGTTGTTAGCTCAAATGCACCATAATCATGATATTCTTATGTTTCATGTGCAGAAGAAATTACCAAAGGAGAAGGTTATTCAAAGGGTTATATGTTGCTTAGAATTTTAATATATCCTAGGTTATTTAACTCTTATCTTAAGTTTCAAAACTTATATATATCACTTCGCATTCATTATATTTCACCTTCCTAAAGCCATTCTCTTTTATTTCATTACTGCACACTCATATCAATTTTCGCATCGGCAAAATCGCAAAATCCTTCAATTGCTGTTTCCTACAAAACCTTCCGAAATGCGATTTGTGACGATGGTGGGACCCATTCACTTACCGCTTCATATGCCTCGAATATGTTACAAACCCTTTTATTATGATTCGGGTGCGATTAACATTGCTTACCTTTCACCTTCCACCAAACCACACCTTTTCGCATCGCAAATACTATTTCGCAGATTGGCAAACATACCTCATCACATATCGACGAAAATAACTTATCCCATTTCGCCAACCTTTAAATCTTGTGATCGCCGATGTGCGATATTCATCACATCGCACATATTTTAATTTTCCTGCGTCATTCCACCGCCACCCTCATTGCATATCGCAAAACATAACTTATCACATTTCACAACTTTAAATGTTTAACCATATTGCAAAAACTTATCCGGTCTCGATTGCGATTTGCAATGCAGTTGGCCCCACCATAACTGTCCTCCACTATATTCTGCTCACCGCTATTATTCCTGCTCCATTGCTCCACATCATCAAAACCATAACCCCTCCCGCCACGTCACCTTTGCACTTCACATTGCATCGCCGATCTCGTTCCTCATAACATAAATCTTAAAACTCGCGATGTGCGATATTGATATGGATGCGATGAAGTTCAGAACTAAAGCCTACAGAATTTGAAGTCTGGGTATATGGGTGTTTTTTTACGTTGTTTTGTGAAAAAAAGGGCTAAACATGGCAGAAAGGACTCGGGTAGGATAATACCGGATAAAGAGCAAAGGGCATTCATACAAAACTATGATGATATAACATCAATATTCATGATAAAACAAATTTTGCCAGCACAACACTCAGTTTGCCAACACAGTACTAAAAAGGTGGTGACTCAGCGACAGTGTTCCAGCAGAACAGGGCCAGAAATGCAGATGCACTCCTTTTAGATCGATTTCTTTCCTTTCTTGTTAGTTTTTAAATATTTTTAGTATGCCTTGTCACTCAGGCATTGATTGTAATTTGTTTTTATTTTTGTTTAAATACTTCATTCATGGAAGTATTCTAGGTTGCACCCTTGAGCTAGTTATCAAACATATTTGTAATATATGGAGCATTTTTGATCGAATAAAAGATTCTGGATTTACTTCATATGGCTTGTGTTCTTGTGAGTTATTTTTATTCAGTTTTTCATTATGTATTCTTCATATGATTTAATTCATTAACAGTTATCCAATTGGAAATTTAATTGAATCTCAGTTTCGTTTCTGATTTGTTGTGAAGTTGTAATTGGATTAAGAGATTAATTTACAAAGCTATCGGTTATTGTAGATTCCTCTTGAAATTTAATTACACAAAGGTTTCTGTTATGACTTGATTATATTTTGTTGATTATGAAAACATAGTTTTCATAATTTCTTCTTATAAATGGTGAAATACTCTATCTGAATATTAAATCATTTATATTTCTCCATATTCTTCTTATCCATCCCACTTAAAATCAAATTAACCATATGTATTTAAAGAAAAACCTTTTATTTTATCAAGGATCTTTCTAAGTTAAAAGCACTTGTTCAGAAAACTGTTCACTGGTCATCCAACTATTAAAAAACAACAAATATTTTAGATGCTTTGGCATAACTTATCGACCTTAGGTTATCTCAAAGGACAACACAACCCTCGCATCAAAGGGGCAACATGAGCCACGCAGATGAAAGAAGGATATTTCGAAGATCAAGTGCTTCTGATTTGGTGAGATCGGCCACTTCAGTTCTTAGTGTCCTCTTTAGAAGAAGGACAAAGAAGAGAAACAAGATTAGCAGGTTGCCTCCGCTGAGATAGACAAGCTGTCCTCCAAATTGGAGGAGGAGTTTTCTATGATTGCCCATATACCTTTAGGGGAGAGGTGGGGTGATTTGGTTTTGTAGCCCCAGAGTGCTACAGGATGGGCAGGATCCTTGAGGAGTCCATCTCTTGAATCATTACTTTGCTACGGGAGCCCATAAGAACAGTAGCAGGATGGACCAGTGACAGTTGGTGCAGTCAGGTGCCAGAGTGACAGATGCAGTAGTTAGTAGCATTAGGAATTGAGCAGCGCAGAGTAGAGTTCTCAGCAGTGTAGTTGGCACAGTGCAGAGTTAGCAACAACGCAGAGGCTTTAGTGACAACGCAGAGGCTAAAAACAATCAGAACTTGGTTAACAGATGCATCAATCTGAACACAGTTGGTTAAGTTGATTGAGATCTCTCCGCTGCAGTAACAACAAATGAGAGGAGTTGCGGATTTTGCAATGGCAGTAGCAACAGAGTTGCAGTGCAAACGCAGGAGTTGGCAGCAGTATACAGGGACTGCAGCAAAACAGATGCAGTGCAGCAGGAGATGGTATAGGATCCGAGTGATGCTTTAGGAGGTTGCATTACTAGAGCACATTCCTCGCTAAGAGGGAGTGTTGATTTCTGTAGCATCAGATGTGCTCTAGCCTCAAGAATTTGTAGAGAGGCTAAGACACATGCATTCTACAATACCCAGAAATCGTTTTGGGAAATTCTACCTGGAGAGGATTTAATTAAAATAATTAATTATTTTTAATGGATTCCTAAGTCTAAACTTAGGAAAAGGAAAAATTAAAAGGTATTAATTAGATCGGGTGTGAATCTTCTAGATGAAGACGAGGATCGAGTCCAAGCTAATTTTAGCCTTTGATTATGTTTTAATCTTGGTTGTTGATATGTCAATGAGAGATTATAAGGAGCTCGATGGGCATTTGTAGAACACATCGAGTGAGAGATCTAGAGATTGAATTCTCAAGAGAGCAGCGCAACAACTGCCGGAGAGAGATTGAGAAGATTTCTTGTAGTGAGGGGTAGGATAGTTGGCCGGTGGAATATTTTCCAGATCCAGAGAGTGCAAGGCAGAGAAGGCATCGAGAAGTCCAGAGAGGCAACGCAGTGCCACGCAGAGGCAATGTAGAGCTACGCTAAGGCATCGCAGAGCTTCAGCGGGAGTTCACAATCTTGCTGGGGAATAATCGAGATCTAGTGTCGAAAGCCGGGGTGCAAGATCGGAAGGCCAGAGGGTCGAGTTTCCAGTCAGGAAGAGATCTGGTGGTGTGACGCAATAGTGACACATTGGCTACGTGGGCAGACGTAGAGATTGCGCAAAGACAACGCAAAGAGCTCATCTCTGGTCATATTAGTGCCAGATTTCTCGAGATAGTGTGAGACATTCTCACTAACTCTTTGTCAGATTTTATCTCTGTATCGGATAGCCAGTTTGGGCACCCAATGAATTGTATTAAGAAACTACTGCATAATATTAAAACCCTCAGCTACTACACCAGTTTTCCCACAATGGGTTTTTTCGGGGACATTGTCCAAAAACAACGTTGTTCACTATGTGTGTTTATTTCCTTCTTGCTCAGTATTTTGTTTCTGCAATATTTTTATGTTGTGAAGGCTGCAGAGTAATTTATTTCGATGTTTACTGTGTAACACTGTAAATAACTTGATTCAAAATTAACAAGTAGAAGAAATAATATCAGTCGCTGCAGTAGGGATTCTGATTGAGGAATTTTCACAGGCTATCATTGGATCCTCTGGTGATTCCACATTTCTCTTTGTGATCATTTTCCTTACTTCTTTCTTAGAAACAATTTTCTCTAGAAGCTTGCCCTATGTGGCACCAAATATCCTTTTTTTTGGGTTGAGTGAAATTCCATACTAATGACATCTTTCAAAGATTTGCTTGGGATGTAATGTGAGGAAGTATTTTCTTAGAATACACTATGAGATCATCCTGATAAATATCGATGAACTTTCCCATAATGCATATTCATTGCTCTTTCAAATGTTGTACCTGCATTGATCAACCTAAAATGCATTATTCGATATTCATAAGTACCCCAAGGTGTGGTGAATGTTGGCTTATGCTTGTCATCCTCTTTCAACAAAACATGTTTGGACCTTGAAAAGCAATCTAGAAAGGACAACATCTTTGACCCTATAGTCCTTTACAAAAGGATCTCTATGTTGTTGGTGAGTGGATAATTGTCTTTAATGGACGAAACATGTAGATTGCAGAAGTCTACACATAGCTTGATCTCACTCAACTTCTTCATTACTACCACAAGGTTTGATAGCCATGAAGATTACCTTTGTTGGTATGATGATCCACGCATTAAGAAGTTTTTCCATATCTTTTTCCATAAGGGGGAGCAACTTTGGATGTCTGCCCAAATGAACTTATAGATATTTGATGAGGCCACACATTGGAACTTCTCGAGAATCCACTACCCAAATATTTCTATATGGCCTTGAAGTTCTCAATCTTGTTCACTTGCAACGGTCATTACATTCATGGCGGCTTTATAATCCAACATGTAGTTATGGGAAATCCAGTCTATAAATATCAATGAAATAAATATTGGTTGGCTCATTGGATTCTTAGCTCCCTTTCTAGTCATTGTTTGTAAAATGATTGGGGCATCTTCGCCTTATTCGATGTTAAGGACCATACCTCCTTTGATTTCAAAACCAAGTGCCTCTCCAACCTGTCTTTTAATCATAGGATACTTGACTAATTCATTTATGGGCACTTGTAATTTCATATTGTTTATATTTAGGTTGGAATTTTCCTAGCATTTTCTCTTTGAGGAACCTTAGGCTGGCTACCATTTTTTGGAGGGACTGAAGACTATGGTTGATTTGAGTTCTAGGTGTTCTTCGTATTGTAAGTCTTGCCTTTGTACCTGTTGGCATACATATGACATATATCTTTTGGTGTAGGCATTTCACCAAATAATTTTGTAGCTCTGTCAATTCCCATTGTCTTCACTTGGGATGGTTGACTTTCTTCATAAAAATAATCTTCATTCCTCAACACCATGTTGCAAGAATTTAGAGGACTTGAATCATTCTCCCTTGTACTCTCCCAATAAATGGTGCGAGTTTCTTTAGCATGAAATGCCTTACAAGCGTTGTTGTAGTATAGATGGGAATGCTCCACCATGTTCGCTAGTTCCAATGAGCTAGGAGGAGGTATCTGATTCGATGATGGTCCTCTAAATCCATTCCTTGGTGGAAATCTAAATTGTTGCTGACCCTTTTCAATCCATGAGATCCTTTCTTGCATAGAGGCTTGGTTCTTGGTGATGTTGAGCTCTAACTCTTTGAATTTGTTAACCAAGAAAGATAAGAGATCTGGGCCTGATCGAGGAGGTGTTGAAACTTGTACTTTCTACTTGTGCTCAACCTTTGCTCTTGAAGGTACCTAGAATATTTGGTCTACCTAATAACACCCAACTTTCACCAATGCTTTTTGTCTTGGCTTTAGCTTCAACCAGTGTGTTTGGCTTTGCTTCATTGAAGAAGAAAGTGAAGTGCCCTTGAAAAACATTCATGTAGGACATCAAGAGTGAAGACAATTTCTCTAGTTAGTTTATGTGTTTGTGGGATTTCCTATGCAACCTTGTCAAATCTTGCATTAAACTCATCAATGGATTCATTCTCATTTTTGTTAATGTTAGTTAAGGCATTCAAGAGGAAATGGACATCCTTTTTCTCAACCCATTTATTAAGAAAAGTATCACAACAAGATTCAAAAGAATCAATGCTATTGTCAGGCAAACCAAGAAACCATTTTTTATCATCTTTCTTCAATGACAAAGAGAAAAATATAAGCAAAACATCCAAATGACAGACAACAAGAGAAATCACGTGTTCTAGAAATGCATCCCAAAATTCTCTACCCCAGTAACATTGCCCCCACTAAAAGTTGGCATTCCTTTAAAGAAGTTGGCATGCCATGGGGTTGACCTACAATATTAGTGAGGTTGAAGGGCTTATATGAATCTATCATCCATAGAGTAGCCATTATATCTTGAGTATGTAAATAGTGTTGAAGCCTTTTTCTTATACCACTTGAGGCTTCAAAATCTTGATTATTTGTTTCCTTGACTTTTCTTATTTGATAAATAAGTTTAGGCTCAAGGACTTGAAGAAGCTCACTTTGGGAGTTTGTTCTTGTAGAGTGCCTCTTTATATTTTGTTGTTGAGTCGCTAGGCAAGACTTGCCAAGTTAGTTGCACAAAATCTCACCAAGATACCATACAAAAGAAAAATCTACCTTGAAAATGTCGTTGAAATGTTAGATTATTTGAGCTCTTTCCATGCCAAAAAGTGTTAGCCGTGCAAGGGGAAGATTAGCACTTTGAAAGATGATGATAAATGTCATTGAACAACTAGGAAAATTGACCTTATCCCTGGCAATAATGCATGTTACCCACCCAAAGCGGGTGACCCCATGGGAGAAAATTTTCTCCTATCATCTCTTCTAGCTGATAGCCAACAACCCTTGATAGCCACTAGTAGCCAATGGCAATGCCCCATTTATATCTCTGCCAAGGTTACTTGGGAGCAGAAGCGGGGAGCAGGAGTGGGGAACGACATTTTTAAAATCTCTCGGGTCAAGAACGAATCAAGAGTGAATTTTTATATATTTTGATGCATATACAAAATCATGTAGAATGATGAATTAGATATAAAAAACAAAAAAAGATGTATTAAACCATATAACAACAATCATATAGAAGTTATAATCTTCATCAACCACATCCACAAGTTACAAGTTCTCATTTATATAGCATCTAAGGGTGCACATAACCAAAATAGCATTGATTGCAATCCATATTTGAATCGAAAATACATCAACAAATAGGCTCTAGATGGCCTCTAGCATTAAAAAAAATCATGCTACAACAAATAGCTACATATCATCAAAATCATGGCCTATCTTGGGATCTTTGTCATTAATATCACCCTCTAAGCAATTAACATAGGATAGAAAAAATGTAGCATGTCAAGTCAAGATTTTGTTTAAGTGATGGGTACATTTTTAGTAGGGTCATGATAAAGGAGTTCAACAACCAATATCACTAACATTAAGGTACATAGAGGGCTTGGTGCTCTTGATTAAATACAAGTGCCATACCCTAGTACAAGACAAAATCCAATGGAAACATTGCAATCCCCCTAATCCCGAAATCCTAAAAAATTGATAAGTCTGTTGGATTTTGAGTGAGATCTAAAATTCTACTTTCTCCATATGAAACCAATGAGGTCGGAACCACTCTCAAACATCCTAAGTCATTTCATCCTAAGTCAAAAATGAAAGATACCCCAAACAAGGTAAAGCTTGTTGTAGTACATGGGACAACTTTAAACATGGATGATATGCAATTAAATCACTTGAGAAATGTAACTAGGGATTTTGAGGGATTAGAGATAACCTTTCACAAAATCCTAGGCAAAGAGCCTCATCAATCTTGTTGTCGATATTGTTGAAGACAAAATCAGATTAATGAAAACATTGAACACCTTCGAAACCCTCAAGTTTATGTTAGATGACCTTAAATTGCTCAAAATAAGAGAGTCATTTTACTTAGGCCTTTAGATCTTCAAAATGGCATGATTTCTAAGAAACAATGTCTAGAATAAGAAATGTAATCTGTTAACTTTTTTCTAGACAAGAAATAAAAGACATTCAATGGATTACTTTTTTTATTTTTGATAGTTAATTTTTCTATTTTTAGAGTTTTTGAATAATATAAATATATAAAAGACAATTGCAAGAATTTTGCAAAAATTGCTTGGTCGTTGGATTAGGGCTTAAGTGCCTTATCTCCACTAGGGCTATTGGGGTTAATATAGATGCTCTTAATGTTGTTCAATGCTTGTGGATTAGGGCAAAGAGGTAGAACTCTAGGAGTTAAATTGCATCTTTGTTTAATCAGGATAATATATAAAATCGAGCCCTACTAGAAGGGATCCCTCCCAAGGGGAAGCCTTTAACCATAAGCTCAATTATGACAAGAAATAAAATGAAACCCTTGTTGAAGAACCTTAAGTATAGCCCAACAAGGAGATCCAATAATTATCTCACACCGACAAGAGATAAGTGAAAGAAAAAAAATCCTAGACATTTCTCTCCAGGTGGCAAAATTGTCCTTCAAATGGATTGATCTTGATAGCCTTGTGGTAGTCTTGAATTAATCACAAATTCACCTTTGAAAATTATTTAGAAAAACCAAGAAAAAGAGACTCCAATGTCAACACCAAATCTTTTCATGGGAATAGTCACATTATGGCATAAATGATCTTAACAATTCACTACAATTTGGGAGGAGAGTGAGGCTTGTATTTATAGATGAGGCTGTCAACATCTCTCCCCCTTTTGCTACTTAGAAAAAGGTGAGTTGTCATCCACAAAATGTTTGGAGACTAAGACAATACAAGAAATTAACTTTATATTGCTTAAAACCCTCAATTAGAGGTGACATCCCACTAGAAGAGGTTCGATTTGGCCTAATAGTGCAAGATTCCCTTAGATTCTGGCTTGAAATGTCTTGAAATAATTTAAAAATGCTTGGGAGGCCGAATGACTTCCACATCTTGCTCAAAGTCCCTCATCTTTGACCTTGGAGATCTCCAATGACTAGTAGAAGGCAGACAACAACCTCAATTTTATACAATTCCTTGCTTGAAATGTGCTTTAAGGCTTGATCTTGTTTGTTTTTGAGTTAGATTTGGTCCATGTAAGTATCTTTGACTCCCTTTGATCCTTCCTTTGCTCATATTAGGTGCCACATTGCTCCTTCAACCCCTCACAGTTGCCCCAAGTGAAGTCATTTCCCTCTTGAAGATGACCACATGATTGAAAGGGTACTTTAAGAAGGCATTTTGAGTGCTTTAGCTTGGAGATGACTTGGGTTGACTTGGAGATTGCAGGGAACATTCTCTCTGCCTTGAATGAGGTGGGATGTTGCCTTGGGGAGTGAAAATGCTCCTGAATTGTGAGACTACCATGAAGAATGATGGCCATGGCCAAAGAGGTATGCATACATAAGAAGATTTCCCATTAGGGAACAAATATGTTCACTAGGATAATGACAACATGGGTGTTTCCATCCTCACATGGTGCAATCACCTTTATAGGGCTTTAAACGATATGTGTTCCTTTAAATCATGTGTCTTAGTAGGTCCACCTCCATGATGCCCACATACCAACATAAGATATACGAATGCCTTTCAAGGTAGGGAGTTACCACCCACCAGGGGGTAGTCTACAAAGCCATAACACCAGGGACCATGAAGATGAATCTAAGAAGACTAGCATGACAATATACCATCGAGGGTCTAGAATATATTTTTACACTTCATCTCACATGGCCTTACAATGCTATAAATTGCACACATTTGGGCTTATAAATGCATTGGTCAAAAGTTTTGGAGTACCCTTGTTGAAATAGGGGTAACATGTACCTTTGGCAAAAATCTAGCAAAGATTGCAAGAGATGTGGACCAACCAGGTAAGCAATACCAAAGGTTTTTTCAAGTTCAATTGTTTAAAATTTAAGCTATAAATACTTGATTTTTTAGCGAAACTCATAATTTAATTTGTTGAATTAACTTTGTCTTTGCAACACATTGGTGGGAGTCATTTAGCAAATAATGTCCTCAAGGGCAAAAGTTTGTTGTTAGAATCCTAAGCCAAACTTACAATGCTTCTAGTTGTGAGCAAAATTGGTTTGTTTTTGAGTGGATTCACACGAAGAAGAGAAACGATTTGGAAAAAAAATGGTTAAATGATCTCGTCTTCGTGCACTATAACATTCAACTATGTTAATTTTAGATAACAATGGTATGTTCTATGCTTTAGAGCAATTTACATCAATCTTTTCTTATTAGCCCAATATCAATTTCCAAATTAGCAATAACATTAACATTGACAGTAAATGCTGATAGAACATAAACAATAAGCAAAAGACAAGCCAAGACAAGAGGACACAATATTTGGCGAATGCTAGGGAAAAACCCCAATGTGGGGAAAACCCTTTAATCAAATCTTCTTATTATTCTTCAAAAGTTCAGCAAAGAGAGTACAATATACAAAATTCACTTGCCCAACAACAGTCAACAAGATGCCCTAACCAGGAAGTCAATGTTGGTCAAACCAACAAGAAGACTTCACCAAAACAACTCGGTCAACCTTAGTCAATGTGGCCTCCAACAATAGTCAAAGTTAGCCCAAAACAAAGCCGAAAAAGTCAGTCAAATTTGGTCTATTGAAAGTCAACGCTGGTCAAAGTGCCCATAATTTCTCGAAATGTGTGCCAATGAATGCAACCTAGGGAGATTAGAATTCTGCCTGAGATAACACAACTCATGGAGGGAGTTTGACCCAAAGTCAACACTAGTCAAGGCTATGTACTTTAGCCTTAAAATAGTCTATAAAAATTTTAGCCCAGAAAAACAGCCCTTCATCCACACGTGCGAGGGAGAGAGAGGTACTCCAAGTGCTTGTATGAACCAATGAGAGAGAGAGATGATGAGATGAGTGATGTCCAAAATGAGGAATGAGTCTCTCTTATTTATATCTTTCAATGAGGGTGGAGACACATCCATTGGGGATTATGAGCCTACATTACATTTCTGGCCGGCCTTGAAAATTTGCACATGTGAGAAAATAAATTCAAAATATCAATTCTGCTCGTTTGAACAAGATAATATTTAGATCAATCTTGCACCTCTTAGAAAGAGGAATCCAACAAAAATACGATCTCCATCATATGGGCTGTCCAAAGTGGAGTTTGGCCTTAGTTGCCAATTTTAAAACTCCCTCTCAATTAGGGAGAACTCCACCCGTCAATCCATCAAACAACCTGTGCAATCCTGTCATCTTGTACCATCTGTCATCCTGTCATCCGGTACCATCCTGTATTGCTCTGCTCTCTGCTCTGCTGAACTATGGAGAAATAATGAAGAAGAATTTGATCGAGAGTGAGTCACAAGACCTTGCCACTCTCCACTGACCTAAAGTCAGTCTAGAGGTAAAAACCTCAACCAGACTTGATCCCAGATCAAGTTGTTGGACACCATGCATCCTAGCATAGAGAGTACGATAGTACACGATGCGTTCATCGGCAGTGCCATGGTCTCTATCCTCATTTCCCAACTCACTAGCCAAATGAGAGGTACTTCCCATGAGTTTCGGACTACATGGGTAGGATGTATGTTGGGGCATCAACAAGAGAGGGTGAACTTGCTCATATATCCAACAATGGGGTATCATAGGGGAAGGCGAACCATTCACCCTGTACATAACGCACCAATAGGGGAAGGCGAACCTCACCCTATGGTCGCTCATAGCTCCAAGAAGCAACCCCAAGCCCCCAAAGCTCCCAGAGTTCAATGCCCAACTCAAGCGGGACCCTCATAGGAGGAGTCTGTCCATGACTCCAAGTCTCTCACAGAAGGTTAAGAATTTGACCTTCCCCAAGGGCTTAGTGAGAATATCTGCGACCTGCTCATCAGTCCTAATGTGATGGAGCCTTACGGTGCCTCGTTGTACCATATCCTGGATAAAGTGGCACTTGATATCAATATGCTTGGAGCGGTCGTGGAACACGAGATTCCGTGAAAGACGAATCCCACTTTGATTGTCGCAATAGATCACGGTGGTATCTAGCACATGCCTAAACAACTCACTAAAGAGCTTCCTCAACCAAACAACTTCACAACAGGCCATACTTGCTGCAATGTATTCGGCCTCGACGGTGCTCAAAGCAAACGATTTCTGCTTCCTGCTCATCCAAGATATCCAAGCAGAACCTAGAGAGAAGCAACATCTAGATGTGCTCTTATGATCCACCACACTACCAGCCTAGTCGACATCAGTATATCCATGGAGCCTCAAATTCCCAACAGTGTATCTCAATCCATAGTTGATTATGCCCTAGACGTATCTCAAAAGATTCTTGGCAGCAATCTAATGTATGTGATGAGGCTCGACCATAAATTGACTCAACGTATTCACGGCAAAACATATGTCCGGACGAGAGTTCACTAAGAACATCAGGGGCCCCACGAGTTGATGACACTCAAAAGAATTTCCCAAATCAGGCTCAACATCACTTCTGCATAGCTTCTTAAAGTTGAGTTCCATCGAAGTAGTCACGGACTTGTAGTCCACCATCCCAAATCTTTCAAGCAACTTCACAATATATTTTCCTTGAGAAAGGAAAATCTTACCTGGCTTTTGCTAGATCTCCAAGCCTAGGAAGTAGTGCATCAATCCTAGGTCTTTCATCTCAAATTCCAAAGCCAACTCCCTCTTACATTGATGAATGAGAGAGTCTGCACCTGTCAGAAATAGATCATCCACATAGAGCACCAAAATGAGGGGCTTGTCATTATCAACCTGAAATTAAAGGTTCGGATCAGCTTCACTTCGTGTAAAGCCCAACTTCATTAAATAGCTATCGATCCTCTCATACCAAGCCTTGGGGACTTGCTTCAGCCCATAGAGGGCTTTCTTCAACCTGCATACATGTGTATCTCGATCTCGAACTTCGAACCCCATAGGTTGCTCCACATAGACCTCTTCCTTAAGCGAGCCATGCAAGAAGGCGGTCTTGACATCCATCTGGTGTAGATTCCATCCCTGTGAGGCAGCAAGGGCAATAATCAAATGGATGGTGGTATATCGGGCAACCGGTGCAAATATCTCATCATAGTTTATACATTCCTTCTGCGAGAAGCCTTGAGCAATGAACCTGGCCTTGAAATTTTCAACACTCCCATCAACTCCATATTTGATTTTGTAAATCCATTCGAGGTGACAATAGACTTGTCCTTTCGTCTAGGGACCACATCGCAGACTTCATTATTCATGATCGACTCATACTCTTCGTTCATAGCACCCTTCCAAACTTGGTGCTTCACGACTTCTTCGAATGTTCCAGGCTCAGATTGAACAATGGTGCTCATGGCTACTAAGTACCCTTGGTACCTGTTTGGCTTCTTACTTTCATGGAATGTTCCCCTTGGTGCAATATGTATCTCGGCATCTTCGAGAGTATCTCTAAGCCATGAGGGTCTTATTTTAGAAGAAGAGGGCTCACCAGGGAGTGGATCAATGGGATCCATCAGACCATCAACATCGGGCATTGGTTCATCCTGTGGTTCTTCCTGCTTTCTTGCATATTCATCTTTGTCTTCCTTTGAGATAGGAAGATCTCTAACCTTCCCAAGGGAAACATCTTCATCGAAGGTGACATCATGACTTATCTTCACTTCTCTTTGACCAGGCACATAGATTCTATATGCTTTGTAGTTTCACTGTAGCCCACAAATTACCCCTTCTTTCCAGAAGCATCCAACTTGCTTCTCTTTTCTTTCTACACATGAAAATATACGGGACTTCCAAAAATTTTAAAATGAGAAACATGAGGTTTCTTAATGGTGAAGATTTCTTCGGGAGTTTTGGAGTCTAAAGCTTGATGTGGGCATCTATTTTGAACATACACGACAATGTTGGCAACTTCCCCCATAGAAACTTCAGTAGGCCTTGGTCATGAAGCATGGCACAAATAACTTCAATGATGGTTCGGTTCTTCCTTTCAGCAACTCCATTTTGTTTGGGAGTATAAGCAGTAGTGGTCTCCCTCTTAATGCCAACTTCCCTACAATAGTCATTGAACTCATTTGACTCATACTTAGTTCCATTATCGGTCCTCAATTTTTTGATCTTCAACCAAGGCTTTGAAAGAGCGGAACCACTTAAACACTTCTTCCATCTTCTTCAAGAAATAGATCCAAGTTTTGCGAGAGAAGTCATCCACAAAAATAATATAGTACAAATATCCTCCCAAGGATCTTACAGGCAACATACCAAATAAATCAGAATGAACCAATTGAAGTATGTTGGTAGTCTTGCTATCACTTGAGGGGAATGGTCCCCTTGTATGTTTCCCTTTGGCACAACCCTGACAAACACCTTCATGATTAACTTTGAATTTGGACATACCTGTGACCATTTTCCTAGCTTCAGGAAGAGCTTTATAATGAAGGTGAGCAAACCTCTGATGCCATAATTCGGATTGAAGAGTAGTGTTGCATGTCATGGCTCCCAACAGACCTCCTCCACTCGAAAAAGAGTATCAACCTTGAAACCAAGGGTGAATGCTTCTTTGAAATTCCTCTTCCAAACACATACCCTTCCATCAATGAATGCTACCTTGAATCCTTTGTCTTCTATCGCCAAAATAGACACTAAATTCTTCTTCAAGTCAAGTACATATAATACATCTTGTAGATGAAGGATTTGACCTTGATTTGGATCAAGAGTAATAGTCCTTGTCCCTTTCATGGGATAGGTGGTATTGTCTCCAAGTCTGATTTCCAAATTGGTTTCCTTTTCAATCAAATGTGAGAGGGCCTCTTTGTACCTAGTGAAGTGCCTTGAGGCACCACTATCAATCAACCAATTATCCAAGGTGTCGGGAGGAGAGGCAGTAGAGAGGGAAAATATAAGAAGAAATTCTTTTTGCTTGTTATCTACAACATTAGGTTCATCATACCTGGAGTTTCTCTTTCTCTTGGAAGGTTGATCATTTTTATTTCGTGTAGCAGGAGCCTTTCTCTTTCCTTTGATTTTGAACTTGTTGTTCCTTTGATTTCCATTTCCCTTGAAATTGTTGTTGTTGTAATCACGATCTCGAGGTGTATCTCTTTTATTGGGACACTCTCTAGCACAGTGGAAAAACTTGTTACAATTGAAACATCTACCCTTTCTTCCATCTTTGAATCTTGATCTTCCTTGCCCTTGATTTCTTGGACCAACATTGTTCTTTCTTTTACCTTGAGTGGAGAGTGTAGTAGGCTCATTCTTATTTGAAGGCATGTCTCTCTCCATCATCCTTGTCTCCTCTTCAATGCATCTAGTCTGCAATTCATCAAAGTATGGAATCTTGTCATTGTTGAGAATAGTGGTATTGAACACATACCATGCTCGGGGAAGACCTCCAAGGGCAATAAGCGTGTGCTCCTGGTCGGCAATAACCTCTCCAATATATAGAAGATCATTTTTGATTTTGTTAATCCTCTTTAAATAGGATTGGATGGATTCTCCTCTATCCATCTTGATGTCCTTCAACTTGTTCTAGAAAAAGAGGATTTGATTTGCATTGCTAGCCCTGAACATGCTAACCAACTTGTCATACATCTCCTTAGATGTGCCCAACTCGGAGATGTAAGCAACCAAGTGCTTGTGAATAGAATCCCTGATGATCTTCTTAGCTTTGACCTCTCCTTTTCTTGTAGTTTGTCTTAGTGGCAACCGGTGCATTTGGAGGAGGCTCAACAATCTTTCCCTGCACATAGTCCATAGCATCATGCTCCTCCAAAGTCAAGTCCAAGGACATTTTCCATGCATGATAATCAGACTTATCATTGAGCTTGTCATCAGATTTGAAGTATGATGAGGAAGCCACTGACCCTTGTCCTTGTCCAACAAATCTCAGTGATTGCTCTTCTCACTCTTGCTTGGGCTTTGTCTTCACCTGGGCTCTGATACCATGTTAATCTTAGATAACAATGGTATGTTCTATGCTTTAGAGCAATTTACTTCAATCTTTTCTTATTAGCCCAATATTAATTTCCAAATTAGCAATCACATTAACATTGACGATAAATGGTGATAGAACATAAACAAGAAGCAGAAGACAAGCCAAGACAAGAGGACACAATATTTGGCGGATGCCAGGGAAAAACCCCAATGTGGGGAAAACCCTTTGATCAAATCTTCTTATTATTCTTCAAAAGTTTAGCAGAGAGAGAGAGAGTACAATATACAAAATTCACTTGCCCAACAATAGTCAACAAGATGCCCTAACCAGAAAGTCAACACTAGTCAAACCAACAAGAAGACTTCACCAAAACAACTTGGTCAACGTTAGTCAATGTGGCCTCCAACAATAGTCAAATTCAACCCAAAACATATCCGAAAAAGTCAGTCAAACTTGGTCAACGCTATGGTCAAAGTGCTGCAATCAACGTAGGTCAAAGTGCACAAAATTTCTTGAAATGTGTGCCAATGAATTCTGCCTAGGGAGATCGGAATTCTGCCTAAGAGAACACAACTCTTGGAGGGAGTTTGAACCAAAGTCAATGCTTTGTACTTTAGCCCTAAAACAGTGTGAAAATTTCAGCCCAGAAAACAATCCTTCATCCACACGTGCGAGGGAAAGAGATGTACTCCAAGTGCTTGTAAAAACCAATGAGAGAGAGAGATGATGAGATGAGTGATGTCCAAAATGAGGAATGAGACTCTCTTATTTATATCCTTCAATGAGGGTGAAGACACATCCATTGGGGTTTATGAGCCTACATTACATTTCTGGCCGACTTCGACAATTTGCACGTGTGAAAAAAATAAATTCAAAACCTCACTTCTGCTCGTCCAAAAAAGATGATCTTTAGATCATTCTTGCACCTCTTGGAAAGAGGAATCCAACAAAAATATCATCTCCATCATATGGGCTGTCCAAAGTGGAGTTTTGCCCTAGCTACCAATTTTAACAGTTGATGCCACAAATTGCATTAAAAAAGACTTGATATAGATCCAATTGTGTTGGATGATATAAAATTAACTTCAGAATAAGCAGAGGAGTCTCACACAAGAAGTTTTGTTGCAGAGTATGATATTGATGCAATGGACGTTTTTTCTTTTTTTTTTTTTTGGTAGGGGGGGGGGGTTTGCTCCCAATACAGATCCAATGGTTAGACTAGGAGTTGAAGTAAGTGAAGCACCAAGCATGGCACATGTAAGCACTAGTCTTGAAGCACGACCAACAAGTGCTTCTGCTACTTCTACTACTACTATTTAGGTTGTAGATGTCATGGAGAAGTTCGAGGAGTTTGTCATTACAGATCCAATAGTTAGACTAGGAGTTGAAGTAAGCGAAGCACCAAGCATGGCACATGCAAGCACTAGTCATGCAACTCGGTCAACTAGTGCTTCTATTGCTGCTACTACTACTACTACTACTACTGAGGATGTAGATGTCCTTGAGGAGTTTGAAGACTCTAAACTAGAGGATATTTTTGTAGCTCCTGCCAATGTTCCCATTTCTAGCAGTGGTGATGAGTTTGATGAGTGATGATGTTGATTTGTGATTTGTTGACAATTGTAAGCCTATTATCTTGTAGCATGTTTTTTGGACTTCAGAATCCTTTTAGAGCCTCATATTATGTATTTTGTCGCTGATATCTATTGCACTTGGTGCCATTTTGATATATTCACCCTTACATGGTATATATATGAGCAAACTTTGCATATTTTGACTCTAATGATTTGGAATATTAAAATCTATATAATTTTTCATTAACATTTAATTATTTTACGTATGGTTTTGAAAAACGAGTCATTGAAATCAAACTGAGTCTGAGTCGATCTGACTTTGAGTCAAAACTCGAGTTGATAGGTGGTCAAGTTGAGGTTCAAGTCCCAATTTTAAAGTTATGGTTTGTCTCAACACCCGAATGACAAATTTTTGAAATTTTGGTGTTTTCCACCATATTTTCTTTGCCAACCATCTATGACAAATAAGAAAAAGAATGAAAAAATAAATCATAATAATTCATTTTATGATCTCAACCTAGCCACACAACAAATTGATGTATGAGACCCCCTTGTTCTCCATTTAACAATTTCAGTGCATAGACTACGAAGGTGTGCACACCCTATTCCCCTCTGAATTTGAACCTATGACCTCTAAGGTGGAAACACATGTTCTTAACCCTTAAGCCCATTAAAGTTTCACATTTCCAAAAAGTACCCAATAGGAGAAAAATAAAAATGCATTGAAATTTGTAATTAAGATTAAATTGCTTACTGGTAATTGTAGTTTTCCTCCTCTTGATGTCATGTCAAATCCAAATAATCTAGTTTGTCTCCGATACATTTCCATCTCTCTATATGGTGATGCTATCATTTGGATTAGGCACCAACCTTTGAACATGAGCAAAGAGTCCTTCCATAATCTCACCATGAAATTGAAATCACGAAGTAAGAAAAAGAGGGGTTGAGGTAGACCCTTGTTGAATGAATGGGATGATGGAACTTACTATTCCATCTATTGTTAATCGAATCCCAAATCATTCTACACTCCTTCTGACTTAGGGAAGCATTCTCAACTAATCTAAGCTTGTCCCTGAAGTATACAATATTCACCCTGGTACAGAGGCTTTGTGAGAATGTCAGCATCTTGATCGTTTATAGAAAAATGCATTGGAGCCTCACTGCTCCCTTCTGTACCATATCTTAGATATAGTGGTACTCAATGTACTTTGACCTGTCATCACGTTCGTCTCCTGCACTAGATCAAACAATCCTACGAGTAGCTACCGAAGCCACTTTGCTTCACAACTCGCCAAACTAGCTGCAATATACTTGGCCTCTGCAATCCTGAGTGTGACAAATGTTTGCTTTTTGCCTAAGCAAAATCCAAATTGAATCATCATCCTGATGCGCTCTTCTTGTCTTCAACACTCTCTACCCAATCTGAATTTGTATATCCCTACAGTTATCTTCATCATTTTAGACATGTACCATATTGGTATCTCAACATATGTTGTGCCACAAGCTTTGGCTCAACCATAGACTGATCGACTTCCTTCACTGGATCCATCACCATGGCTGCTTTCTAGTCACCTTGACTAGGCACTACCTTTAAAACAGATCCTGCTATGACAATCCTGGCTTGCTCCCTTTGTCACTTTGCTTCTTCAGATTAGTTACTATGGGAGTGGCCATGGACTAGATGTCCATTATTCCAAATCTCTGAAGGATCATATTAATATGCTTCTTTGACCAGGGAAGATCTTACCCGACTTCTGCCACATTTCTAGTCCCTAGAAGTAATGTATCCAACCAAGATACTTCATCTCAATATTAGAGATCAACTCCCTATGACACTAAAGTAGGGCTTGACTGTTCCCTCTATCACAGAGACAAATCTTCTAGCCACTGTTGCTCCCTCCGACAATTGGAGCAAACATTTCCTCATTGTCCTCCTCTTTCTGGGAGAACCATCTTGAATTTTGCTTTGTACTTCTCCATGCTGCTATCTGTTGCATGCTTGATCTTGTAGATCTACTAATTTCTCTTTAGCACAATTTTCTCCATCATAGCATTTTCTCTCTTTCCTGCTCCCACTGAACTAGGTTCTCTTCTGATCATAAGGCACAATGATAGTGCAACTTCTCCTTCTTGAACACAAATAATTCTGGGAGAATCCTTTTGTCACAAGCTTTGCTTCGTTCTTCCTAATGCTTTCATATTCTGCCAAAGTTTTGGTAGCCCTTACGATGTACTTGCAACCCTCACTAGGAGGCCATGGAAGAAACAATTATAACTTAGCAAAAGAAACTAAGACAAGAGTCTGACTTACAATTAAATTAATAATAATCAAGGAAGACCGATACAGAGTGCTTATCTTTTGAGGATTGTAGGGAATTGTCAACTCCCTCTTGCTCCTTGCCTACTTGCAGAAATCACTGAAATCTATTTGCAATCTTATCAATCTATTAAAACATATCCTCATCATTATCATCAACTCGTATGCTTTTGTAGTGTCATTCTTGGATTTCTTCTGATGTGGATGCTCATCATCATCACTATTTGTTGCTGAAGCTTGCTGCTTGCTCTTCCTCTTCTTATCGTTCTTCCCTTCAGGGCATTGACTTTTGTAGTGACCAAATTCGTGGCAACGAAAACATTGAATCTTTGACATATTCTTCTTCTCCTGAGGAGTAGGTCTTCTCCCTGAATTCCTTCTCTGAAACTTTTCAAAATTTCTTTTACCATTCTTCATGTGAGTTGCAAATGCTTGGGACTATTCACCTTGAGGTCTCTGAATCTTCCCTTTTGATATCAGTCTAGATTCTTCTTGAGTACATAAGGTCCATAGTGTTGGAAAGTGTAACTAGGATCGGTCTTCATATTGACCATGTATTTATGTGTTTATGTAATGAAGAAGACAAAGATAATAAAATATATATTTGTGGTATGCTTGCTTCATGGGTTTCATGAGCAAGGTTTTATTATAGGTCAAAAGACTTCTTCTTGATGTCTGTTCGGGATTTGTCTTTTGGTCATAAATGTACAAATTAAAGAGTCATGTTTATGAAGAGTCAAGTCACACTTGTATGCCTCAAGACCTTCCCAAATGAAGCTTGAAGACATGACACAATGATGCTCCAGATCAGGGTTGAAATATCTCCTCAAGACCTCCTATGAACAATGGACAAGTCGGCTCATAAACCCCTGATCAAGCGGATTCATAACCTATGGATAGGTCGGCTAGTTTACAGGTTGGATGTTAGGTCCCTATATTACTAGTTTAGTCCCTTACTGTTATTAGTGTAGCCCCCTTATTGTTATTGTTGTACCCCTGTAACCCCAATATTGTTATTATTGTGCCCTTACATTATTATTGTTAGGTCAGCTAGGATTATATTGTGGGCCCATGGACTCCTATATATAGAAGGAGGTTTTGTTCATTTGTATCATCCAAGAATTGTTCATTTATGTAATGTATTGGAGGTTGCCCCCTCGAAGTTGCTATTTCTAAGGCGTTGATCTCTCTTTTCTTCTATTTTTGGAGCTGGTTTCATAACATTTGGTATTAGAGCTTTGGATTCTAGGGTTTCGCTGCTCCAAACAGGTCATCGTGGCATTTTCGCTGTAACTTTTTTTCTACGAAGGTTCAGAAGCTGAAATTTTTACAGAGCGAAGCCGAAATCCTGAGGAACGCTGTGGAAAAATTTCAGATCTTGGTTCGCAATATTTTCAGAGATATGATCTGTTGTCGTTCCTAGAGACAGCCTAGAGTTGTGATAGACCAGTGCCTAGGACATCTTAGCATAGCAAGGAGCGTATAATATAATGTATGAAGTTGTCAACCTCAGCTCACATGCTATCTCCTGTAAACAGGGAAATAAACTAGAATGGGACCAAGACCCTCAGAAAATGACACAGAGAAAGGGATAATGCAGAGGCAAAGTGCATAAATCTAATATGAAAGCAACAGACAATTCAGAGACAGTTTACTACAAAGCGGGCCGATTCAGAAATACTTCACAGACATAAGTTATTAGAAGGTGTATGTAGTGAATGAAATGTAGAGGAGATATTAGTTAACATTGAGTTGATACCCAGATATACAATACCACCATGCATGGGCTTACCAATCTAAGAATCCATACATGATAATAGCATTTTAAAAGCACGCTCCCAAAGAAACTAATATAGCAGAAATACGGTTTAGCTGAATAATGGAATAGAATATCATGCATGAGTCATATTTAAAGCGCTTGACTGATCTGAGCATGGGCATCAACTAGGATGAATCCATACCAGAAATCAGTGAGCCACTCGCATTCCAAAACATGATACAAGAAAGATGGATGAAATGAAATGATCTATTAATATAACACATAAGAGAAAAGGTTACACACTGTGAAATATCAAAGACCAGAATCCTCTTTAACAGATAGAACTCCTCCTCACTGAAACCCTATGGGCTCTGAGCCTTCATACAAGAGCTTTACAAAATGTATACAAAAAGCCTTTCACTGCATAGTTTTTTGATAAAATCTGGAACCTCTAATAGTCTGTTCTTCCGGGGTTTTATAGAGAAAAAGAAAACTTAATAAATGAAGTAGGTGATGAACCATTAATTTGCTTCATAAAGACAAGATGGCGGAAACGGGCACGCCCATACTGCTCGATGACTTTGTAATGCTGTATGTACTCTGTGATCTTCTTCCTGAAATAATTGTTCTGGGTAAAAATATCTTCGGGAACACGGTAGAGAAATAGAAACCTTATGGGCGGTCTGTCCTTCTTGGAGAGAAAATTCTGCTAAAATAAAACCTTGAGGGTATTGTTTTCTGTGCATTGTACCCTCTGCCTTCCCAATCCTGAATTAAGCTTTAAAATCTTCAACGCCGAACGCTGAATTCCTCAATCATCCCCTGATCTTCCTCTGCTGCTCCATTAATGTTTTCATCTGTGAAATCGGCGCCTTGAATGTCCCTGCAGGGTTTGACAGATTTTAACCCCGCTTCTTTAATGGAAGTCTTATCGATTTGCCTTCTTGGGACTTTCTTCATAATTTAGTTCTGAAAACTGGTCCTTTGACGTGTCCTCTATCACAGTAATTGAGACTGTTGAATCATAATAATTCTCCGCTGCTGTAAACCTGCAAAATCCGCAAACTCCTTAAAGAAAACCATGCACGGGAAGGTGAACACAGTGGGGATAATGGCAAGATAGCGCGGCGTGACGAGATGGTGGAAGGACGAGAGGTGACGGTGAAAAATGCAGTGGAACAATGGCGGACGGGCTGACCAGAGCTAAAGTGCAAAACATTAAAATATAACATATGAATAGAATATATAAATGGCAGCGAGGAAAATGCGATAAACACGTGGGATGATGACGTGGAGGAGGACCGAGTCAATAGTAGGATATGCAGATGATCTGGACCGTTCGATCTCCAGACGAGATCGACGGTTGAAAACGCATCGGAGGGCAATGAGACGGTGGGCCATGAGACGGTGGGCCAGGGGCACTGTTGACATGGACTAACCCTCGTGCAACTTCGGAGTATGACAACCGTTGGATGAAGACCTTCAGATCGGACGGCTATCACGAATATCGTGCCGTGACTTTGATCGAACAATAATGCGCGATGAACGGCAGTTTTGGAGCCGTACGCTGGGACGCGTGGCAAACATTGTATGGAATTGCTGGCCAAACGGGAATTACCTCGGCGGTGCGATGCATACCACCCAGTTTTGGAGTATCGCGTTGCGGGAACCACCGGGGCAAGTGAGATACGGACCGTCGGAGTTACGGGTGAAAGGACGGTTGAGATTCGGCTTGGGCGATGAATGGAGTGGGCCACGGGCGTTGTGGAGCATTGCGAATGTCGTTCGATCTGTACAGATCAACGGCCAAGGGCGCGCCCGATATTCATATGCGATAAGCGCCTAGTGTTTTTGCGCCTAGTTCCAGCACTGGGTTACGTGGAGGAAACGACTGAGGGGCTTGGGTCGAAAGGGGCTAAGCCTTGAATATTTTCAAATGTGGATTTTCGGCCCTTTTATGCACTTTTGAGGCGGGAAAAGGGCAACGATAGGCAGCAAAAGGATTACTTAGGCTATCAAAAGAATTTTGAAGGGTTCAAGTGGAATGGCCTGCCAGAAATTTAATAGGAGTTTGACATGGTTAACATCGGCTCCATCTGGGGACGGCACGTTCATCCCTGAACGTGTCGAGAACTTCGCAGACTATCAGATACTTTTCTGTGTGAGCTCTGCTCTTCAGCAACCTTGCTTTTCACTTTACGATTCATAATAACACCCACATTATTTGAACAAAAATGAAACAGCAAACTAATATACAATATAATACACCAGGCTTTCTCGACCTGAGTCGGAACTGGAAATAGGGTTTAAGGAATTGACCATTTACAGGGGCATCCAGCAAGTCGCCCTGTAAATTCTCCAACCTGAAAGTATTATTGCCCCCCTGTTCCACAATTTTGAAAGGGCCAAACCAGAGGGGGTCGAATTTACCATGTTTTCCCTTCTCAGCTCTCCAGATATCCCATCTGAGCACCAAATCACCAATCTGCAGCTTCCTGTCTTTAGTATGTTGATCGAAAAGGTATTTCATTTTCTCCTGATATTCCGTCAGCCTTTGATTTACCTGACTGCGTGTTTCTTCCAATTCCACTAGCTGGTTTATTCTCCTGATCATATCATCATGCTCTTCCTGAGTTTCTTGCATGAATCTGGCTACTGGTAGGGCTAATTGAATAGGAAATATTGTTGCCCTCCCATATACTAGTTCATATGGGGATTTCCCAGTTGCTCTCTTGTTGGTAATTCTATTAGCCCACAGAGCAAATTTCAATTGGGAATCCCAATTTTTCTGATTTTCATTGATAGTCTTCTTTAGGGCCCTCACCAGGGTTTTATTGGAAGATTCTGCCAAGCCATTTCCCTGTGGATAATAGGCTGTAGAGTGACTTAGTGTGATATTATATTGCTGGCAGAAACCCACAAATTTTGCAGACTTGAAAGCCTGTGCATTATCAGTCACTATTCTGGCAGGGCAACCAAACCTGCATATGATGTTTTCTTCCATGAACTTTATTATCACAGCATCAGTAGCATTCCTTGCAGGTATGGCTTCCACCCATTTAGTGAAATAATCAGTGGCAGTTAATATCCATTTATGCTGACCACTTGATGGAGGATGTATTTCACCTATAAAATCAATTCCCCATTGAATGAATGGTTCATCCATGTGCACAGGAATCATGGGCAGAGGTGCCAACTTCTGCCTTTCAGCAAATTTCTGACACTTCTCACATGCTCTAACCCTGGCAAAAACATCTCCAAAAAGCTTGGGCCAATAAAAACCAGCCTTCAGGATTTTGTGAGCAGTGGCACTCCAGCTGTAGTGACCCCCACATATTCCTTCATGAATTCTGCTATAATACTCTCTATCTCATCCTCTGTGAGACACAGGAGTAAGATGCCTGAGGGGTCTCGCCAGTATAGCCGGCCATTGGCGACGATATACTTCTGTGATTTTAATCTTAGTGTTTTGTACTTAGATTTATCACAGCTTGGTGGACAGCTGAGTGTGAGGAGATATTCTACTATCTCTTTGTACCACTGACTGGTGAGGTACTTTAGATGTGTTTATGGAGTAGTTACTCCAATTCCCTGTCGCTCTTCTTGCTCTTCAGATTCCTCACCTGCTATAATGGACAAATTTATGCCCAGAGCTTGATAGTTTGACTCAGATAACATTTTGGCAAGCCTCTGTCCTTTGATCAGCTTAGTAGGGCGGATGTCTAAGTCATACTCCTGTATTTTAGCGATCCACTTTCCCCTTTTTCCCTCACTATCCCCCTGAATAAGGATATCTTTTACAGCAGCTGCAGGCACAAATGTTGTGATGTGGGACTGTAAGATATATACACGGAATTCTTTGAGGGATTTCACTAGGGCGTATGCTTGCTTTTCCAATATGTTGTATTTTAATTATGCATCATGGAGCACCTGACTGAAAAAGGCAATAGGTTGCTCATACCCTTCCTCATTTTTCTGCAATAAAACTCCTGCTATTGTATGAGGTGATGCAAAAGAAAAAATCATGAAAGGTTTATCATAATCTGGTCCAACCAACACAAGGGCTTCTGCAAAAGCATTATTTATCCTGGTAAATGCCTCCCGTGATTCTTGTGACCACTTTACCTCATTATTCTTCTTCAGCATATCTGTTATATGCCTAACTATCTCAACATAGTTAGGGATAAACCTTCTTAGAAAATTGATACGCCCCAGGAATACTTGTACCTCTTTCCTATTTCTGGGAAAAGCAATACCATTTATAACCTCTACCCTCCTAGGATCTATCTTCACCCTGTCTTTAGTCACAATGTGTCCCAAAAGTTTACCCTCTTCTAAAGCAAATAAAGACTTTTGAGGATTAAGGGAAAGACCATACCTTCTGCATTTCTCAAAAGTTCTACGCAGATGCTCAATGTGCTCAGTATCATTTTTTGAAAATACAGTGATATCATCGAGGTAGACTACCAGAAATTTATCTTGCTCCCCAACAAAAGCAATGTCCATGGCCCTCTGAAAAGTGGCCCCTACATTAATCAGTCCAAAAGGCATCCTGGCATACATAAATGTACCCCATGGTGTGGTGAAAGCAGTCTTCTTTTGATCTTCTGGAAGTACAGCCACCTGGTTATAACCAGAGAATCCATCCATCATTGACATTCTGGAAGCTCCAACCACTTTCTGCAGGATGTGATCCATCTTAGGTAGTGGATAATTATCCTTTAAGGATGCTCTGTTTAAATTTCTAAAATCCACACACAGCCTTATTTCTCCATTCTTCTTTCATACAGGGACAAGGTTTGCCACCCATTCAGAGTACCTCAATGGTACAATTATTTTGGCCTTTAACAGCTTCTTAATTTCCTTCTCAATAGAAGGAAGCAGCAGGGGATTGATTTGTCTGAGCTTCTGCTTATGGGGCTTTGCATCTGTCTTCAGTGGGATTTTGTGCTGCATAATACTGATATCAAAAGTTTTCAAGTCCTGATAGGACCATGCAAACACATCTCTGTAAGACTGAAATAATTTCTGATATAGCTTTTTATATTCTCCGGGGACCTTCCTAGACACTTTAACAATTTTGGGGTCAACCTTAGTACCCAAATCCAGGTCTTCTACCTGATTCTCTTCTACCACTTTGCCTGGCTGCAGTGGGACATCATTTTTGTCAAATAATCTTTCTAGAGGCACCAGCCCTCTAGGTATTATGTTTCCCTTTAACTGCAACACCTAACTACCTGCCACTTTATTCTCCCAATTTCTTTCTGCAGTATCTTCAGATTCAACCTCTTCATCATCATCAATCTCCATATTGGAGAATTCTCCTACTATTTCCAGGAATCTCTTCATCTGTTCTTCATCCTCAAATACCTGCCAGTGCTTGATGTTATCTGGGATTGATGGTCGATAACGCACCTCAACTTCATACCTTAAAAGAGGGTTCTGAGGTGGTCGAAATGTACTAGCAGCCACAGCAAGGGAATCAACCATCCTATTTTGTTCTCGGGGCATGAACTGGATATTGAATGCCAAGAAGAAGTTTTCTACCATGTCCCAAACTTCATTCCTATAAGCCCTTAGCCTAGGATGTTTGGTCTGACACTGATTCCTGACTTGCCTCACCACCAGTTCTAAGTCTCCCAGAACTTTTAAGCTTTGTATGTTCATATTCTTGGCTGTCTTCAATCCTAACAGAAGTGCTTCATATTCAACCACATTATTAGTAGATTCATATTCTAGCTTGAAGGACAATGGAACCCGCCTTCCTGTAGGAGAAATCAATAATATTCCAGCCCCATTACCTTCCTTTGAATTTGCCCCATCAAAATGGAGTGTCCAGATTCCTGCTTCATGGCTCTCTGCGAGCTGTTCAGTATTGATCTAACAGAAGGATGGTTCATGAGCATAATCTTGATCTTCTTCCAACATCAAGCATGAAAAATATCCTTCCTTACTGTAGACTGGTGAATTTACAAAATTGTCAGCCTTACTCACCATCTTGACAAATCTAGTCTCTCTGTACAACCTCCTCTCTTGGACACCAAAAACCGGGATTGTGGCATATGTTAAATCCATCTTGAGTGATCCACCGATTTTTGTTCCCCAGGACCTTGACAGCAACATACCAAAACGAGCTAGGATGTCAGCCACCACGATGTCCATTACCACACTTTTTGTTGGGATTTGGGCCAAATTGACCACCAAATCCTTGATCATCCCCAAGCATTTAACTCTTTTGGAGTCAAATGAATAGAGGTCCTTATATGGACGTGTGATTTGTAATCCTAGTTGTCCCATGACTGACAGAGGCATAAGATTGTGGGAAGCTCCAGAATCTAACATACAATTATGTAGTAGCAGGTCATGAATCACTAGAGACACATAGAAGGGAGGAGTAGAGGGATCTAACTCCTCAACATGTGGGCCAAAAACTACCATGGGTCTTTCTTCTTGAAGGTTGAGACTATCTGGGATGATTGGTGCTTTTGGAGGGAGCATGAAAGAGGTGACTTGAGATTGATATGCTGGCTGTTTCAACAGTTCAGTCAAGGGGACTGGGATTTTGACCTTTTCAAGTTCCTTTTGCAGACTGAAAGCAGGAGGGGACTTTTCTATCACAACCTCTTTTGACTCTTTATTTTCAGCTGGGGGCTTGACTTCTTTAGACACAGACTTGACATTAGGGGGAATGACTGCTTTTGAAGAGGAAGGAATTTGATCACTACACTGCAAAGGTTTGTTTAGAGGTCCCTTACCTTTGTCTGTGGCTTTCTGCATTGTTGACTCCTCCTGAGCAGGTGCTCCCTTCTGATGTGGCTCTTCTTCTTGCTCTTGAGTACGAGTTCTCTTCTTAGAAGATCTGAGGTCATATCTTCTATTGAGTTGTGCTTGCATGAGGTCAACAAACTGCTTACAACAGTGATCAATCTCTGAGTCTTCCGTGCCTCTAGCCTTTTCTTCTTCTTGCAATGAGCATTCCTCTTCTTCTCTATCCGAGAAAGCAAGATTTGCATCCTCCAGTCCATAGGCAGTATCTCCAGTGGGATCGTCTTCTAGACCTTCCAGGTACAATGGGTGTAGTACTTGATCCTGTTGCTCTTTTGATTCCCTTGGCAATATTTGCAGGGGTGGTCTTCTGTACTGAGGATTGTAACCTCTGTTTGGAGCATTCTAGAAATTCTTGAAGGCTGAGTTCTTGGCTTCCAATTCAAGCTTGAACATTTTCTTAATCAATTTGCTCATTTCTTCCATTTTGTCTGAGTCTCTGTCCTGACTAGAAGTGGATACCTCCTCTTTGCCTCTTCTTCTGGTATCTTGTTCAGCTTTTCCCTTTGATTTACCAGTGGAGGCAAAGTTTGCTTCTAGCTCTAGTGCATCTGCCTGAGCATCATCCAGAGTAGCAAGCTTTCTTTCTCTAAGAGAGAAACCAAATTCTAAATCAAAGGCTGCTACAAAAACAACTTTAGTAGTAGTTTGATGGGGTTTCATATCAGCAGGGAGACTCAGATACAATTTATTAAATCTCTTGATAAATTCTGACACTCCTTCATTATGTCTTTTCTTTAGTGTATTGAACTCAATGAGACAATTTCCATGATCTTTCTTCTCTCCCCATTTCCTGAGAAAAGTGTCTTCCATGTTATCCCAAGTGGTAATAGAACGACCAACCAATGTCTTAAACCATTTTCGAGCTTCACCATCAAGAGACTGGACAAAAAGCCTTAAGACCACATCTAAATGTTCAACATTAAAGTTCTCTGCAAAAGAGCAGAAAGTCTCAAGATGTTTTTGAGCATCAATCTTGTTTGCCCCATTGAATTTGGGCAAGATCTTCAGATAATCTTGGGGCATATCATTCAACACTTGAGGTAATGCCAGAGGAGAATATTTATTTAGCAAGAAGCCTGGAACATTTTCCATTGGAGGGGGTGGAGGTAGTGCAATAGTTTGATGAGTAAGAGGAGGAGGAGGAGGTGGAAGTGGAGTATGAATAATAATAGTAATATACTCAACTGCAGCTTGAGGGGTTGAGGGGAACAAAGGTCTGTTAACAGCAGATACTTCGGTGACTTCCTTGACCTCTTCGACCTCAGGAGTAGGATGAAGACTGTCTTTAAATTGGACACCTCCTCGGGGTGGACTATCTGAATAGTAATCGGTATCTCCGACAGTGGAGTTGGGAATTTGCAATTGAGAATCTTGAGAGGAGGAGGACGGAAAGTCTTCTTGAGAGAATACGAGAATCTCAGAATGGACTGATTTTCTTTCCCTCCAATTTCTTCTATGTATGATCTTTCCAGGGTCAGACACTGAAGGTGTCTTTGGCTTAGACGTATCTGACCTCAGGTGTGGCTTACGAGGAGCCAGGACTGCAAATAGATTTATCAAATGAACAAATGTGGAGTCGCCAAGGTGAGGGATCTACAACTCTCAACTCTCCATACTCACCTACTTGAAGTGTGAATTATATTTTGTCGAGGCCCAGGGATTTTAATTTTCTCAACTTCGATCCCTGGTAACAGAGCCATAAATATGTTGTCGCTCCTAGAGACAGCCTAGAGTTGCGATAGACCAGTGCCTAGGACATCTTAGCATAGCAAGGAGCGTATAATATAATGTATGAAGTTGTCAACTTCAGCTCACATGCTATCTCCTGTAAACAGGGAAATAAACTAGAATGGGACCAAGACCTTCAGAAATTGACACAGAGAAAGAGATATTGCAGGGGCAATCGGAAAAACTCCAATATAAAAGCAACAGACAATTCAGAGACAGCTTACTGCAAAGCAGGCCGATTCAGAAATACTTCATAGACATAAGTTATCAGAAGGTGTATGTAGTGGTGTATGTAGTGAATGAAATGTAGAGGAGATATTAGTTAACATTGAGCTGATACCCAGATATACAATACCACCATGCATGGGCTTACCAATCTAAGAATCCATACATGATAATAGCATTTTAAAAGTACCCTCCCAAAGCAACTAATATAGCAGAAGTATGGTTAGCTGAATAATGGAACAGAATATCATGCATGAGCCATATTTAAAGTGCTTGACTGATCCGAGCATGGGCATCAACTAGGATGAATCCATACCAAAAATCAGTGAGCCACTCACATTCCAAAACATGATACAAGAAAGATGGATGAAATGAAATGATCTATTAATATAACACATAAGAGAAAAGGTTACACACTGTGAAATACCAAAGACCAGAATCCTCTTTAACAGATAGAACTCCTCCTCACTGAGACCCTATGGGCTCTGAGCCTTCATACAAGAGCTTTACAAAATGTATACAAAAAGCCTTTCACTGCATAATTTTCTGATAAAATCTGGAACCCTTCATAATCTGTTCGTTGGGGTTTTTATAGGAAACAAAGAAGACTAATAAAGAAAGTGGGTGATGAACATTTAATTGTATCATTAAAACAAAATGGTGGAGACGTGCACGCCCATACTGCTGAATGGTTCTGAAGTGCTGCATGTATTTTAAGGCCGGTGTTCTGAAATAAATGCACTGGATGAAGATCTCTTCAGGAACACGATAAAGGAGTAAAATCATATAAACATTCCGTCCTTTCCTGAAAGAAAATAGTGCTGAAAAGAAAGCCTCAAGGTATTTTATCTGTGAATGGGATCCTCTGCCTTCTAAGTCCTGGACTACGGCTGAACATCATTCAATGCTGAACGTTGAATTCCTCGATCATTTGCTGATATTTTCCTGCTGCTCCATTAATGTTTTCATCTGTGAAATCGGCGCCTTGAATGTCCCTGCAGGGTTTGACAGATTTGAACCCTGCTTCTTTAATTGAAGTCTTGTCGATTTACCTTCTTAGGCCTTTCTTCATAATTCTGCCCTGAAAAATGGTCCTTTGACGCGTCCTCTGCTACTGAAAACCAGACTGTAAATCACAACAATCTTTCATCGCTGAAACCCTGCAAAAACCGGCAAACTTGTTAAGAAAAACCATGCGTGGAGATGGAGGCGCAGTGGGGATGACTGTGTAGCAACGCGGCGTGACGAGATGGCGGAAGGATGAGAGGTGACGATGAAGAATGCAGTGGAAAAATGGTGGACGGGCTGACCAAAGTTATAATGCGAAACATTAAAATATAACATATGAATGTAATGTATAAATGGCGGAGGGAACAATGCGATAAACACGTGGGATGATGACGTGGAGGAAGACCGAGTCAACAGTGGGGCGTGCAAATGATCTAGACCGTCCGATCTCAAGACGAGATCGACGGTTGAAACGGCATCGGGGCAATTGCCAGTGGGCCAGGGGTACGATTTTCTTGCGTTAAATCCCGTGCAGCTTCAGGGCGCGATAGCCGTTAGATGAAGATCTCCAGATCCGACGGCTGACAGCGATATCGCTGCGCATCTTTTGCCGAACAATAGCGTGCGATGAACGGCGGTTTTGGAGCCGTACGCAGGGACACGCGGCAGACAGTGTATGGAATCGCTGGCCAAACGAGAATTACCACCCACCTCCGGAGGGCGGTGCGATAGATACCACCTGGTTTTGGAGTATCTCGTTGCGGGGACCACCGGGGCAAGGGAGATACGGACCGTCGGATTTACGGGTGAAAGGACGGCTGAGATGTGTTTTGGGCGATGAATGATAGCTGTGATAATTTTAATCATGGAAAATTATCTTGAAGTTTAAAAATCGTTTAATCTCACTAGTCCCTAATATGCAAACTATAAAATGTTTAATGATGTATTTGTAAAACTATTCAAATTTATAATGATTTTATCCATATAATGTTGGTTATTTTTAAGGTAAAATAATTTTATATTATAAAATTTGGGCGAATCATTTTTATACAAAATGGAAATTGGCGAACATTTTTTTTGGAGAAATCATGGAAAATTAGCCCACTTACGCATATTAGCCCCTAAAATTTTCCATGGAGGCTAATGCGTAGTGGAGGATTGCGAATGCCGTTCGATCTATACAGATCAACGGTCGAGGGTGCGCCCGATGTTCATATGCGATAAGCGCCTAGTGTTTTTGCGCCTGGTTCCAGCACTGGGTTACGTGGAGGAAACGACTGAGGGGCTAGGGCCGAAAGGGCTAAGCCTTGAATATTTTCAAATGTGGATTTTCGGCCCTTTTATGCACTTTTGAGGCGGGAAAAGGGCAACGATAGGCATCAAAAGGATTTTGAAGGGTTCAAATGGAATGGCCTGCCAGAAATTTAATAGGAGTTTGACATGGTTAACACCGTACAAGTTCTGATCTTGATATTCGGAGGGGATTGGGAACATGATT